>PVKA01054268.1:0-10850 GCA_004027165.1 Ctenomys sociabilis
TTCTTCTTCTTCTTCTTCTTCTTCTTCTTCTTCTTCTTCTTCTTCTTCTTTTCTTCCTCTTCTTTTAGTTTGCAGAACTGGGATTGAACTCAGGCCCTTCTCTTACTAGGAAAGTGCTTATTCCACCAAGCTATCACCCTGGTCCCATCCTTTTATATTTTCTTGTGGAAAGAAAACAATTCTTGCCATCAGGGGCTAGGACCTGTATATTCTTTCTTGTTATCTGGATTAAGTAGAGAAGTGGGTATTAGTTATATGTTCAGCAGGAAGAAGTATAGAGAAATTGTTTATCTCTACAAAAGTTTTAACTGTGAAAGTTATATTTTAGAGTGCCATTTATCTCAATTTTGTTTCAAGGAAGATACTTATGTTTGTGCTGTTTAGTAAAACTTAATAATCTATGATAATAGTAATGGTGAAACAAAACTTTTCTTTTGTCCAAGATCTAAACCTTTATTTTGTGATGTTTAGGTAAAACTTAATGTTTTGTGGTATCAAACGTTATTTGTAGAAACATGCTGATTAGCCTGAAAAAAATATTTTACATACAACAAAGGTGAAGGTTCTATGTTTGAGAATTCAAATATAGAACTATCTGTAGTTTCAGGAGATACAATGACTATAGCGTACTAGTATTTTTGTGTGAGGAGATAAATCTTAGGAGCAGCTTGTAGAGGGTGGCATAATTAGAAGACTCAATTTTGTCATGTGAACTGTGTGATGATTTCTACAAAGATGACATCACAGTACTGTGAAATGGAAAGAATATGTTCAAAGAGAAGGAACAACACAGGCGAGTAAAAGGACAAAAGAAAGATAGAATGAAGGGATATATATATATATATATATATATATATATATATATATATATATATATATATATTTGTACTGCTGATTTCTGCTGGTCTATTGAAATGAGCAGTTCATACATGCATTATTTCTTTTCCTTTTTCCTTTTTATACCTTATTTGTCAATTTTGTATGCTTATATATGATGAAACAACTAATTTGAAGAGAATATTATCAAATATAATAATCATTGTATTTCTGTTATTTCATTTACTGAAATTCTGTGTTGTTTCTAATATTTTTAAAAATATTTTTTATTCCTTTAAAAATGGCATGACAGGAACAAGTAGTCACCAGTTCAACAATGAGAGTAGATCTTTCCTTTGGGAAGGAAATACCGTAATAGTTTGGAGGGGGGGTTGGAATATTGGTGTAAGGTGAGTTCTTCAAATAAGCATAGTAAATGAATCAAGTATAGAGGGTACAGAGAGATAAGCCATAAAGAAGACACAGATGGTGAACACAGCTAAAACTAAATAAAAAGAAAAAGAGTAAATTCATAGTCAGCCTAAAACCGCACTTATCCTACATAGCACAGTCATACAAAAATTTTGGAAGAAGTAATACTTTCCCATACTATAAAGTTCTTCTTGCATCCAATCCCCTCTTCTTCCAGGTGATTTTTGTAACCAGCCCCCTGTCTCTGGCTACTTGTTATGACAACTCTGCTGAACACATGAAGCTGTGGGGAATGGAATCCTGATGTGACTTGCTAAAATGAACAAAAAAGAAGGCTTCTCTTGGCAGTAAGGGTTCCAAAAGAACACCATAATAGTTTAAAACCATGTACATTTGTGCAATTTTTGGTGTGAAAACAGTGCAGAAATATGTGCTGGTAAACAGTTTTTGCTGTTTCCTGTTTCTAGGCTTTTGGTGTCTGGAAAGCAGTCAATCTTACTTCAATATTTCTTGCATTTTAGCCTTTTGAGGCTTTTCCTAGTTTACTGAGATTCTTTGTCCTTGGTTCTCTAGTTTTCTAAGGTTCATATTTGGCTCAGTTTTGACCTGGCTTATAGTTCACTTAATTTAATATACTCAGTTTATCGATTCAATTTTATCCTTAATATTTCATCTTGCCTTCTTTCTCCTAGTCCCACTTGCATTTAGTTAACAACCTGTAGCACTAACTGGACATTAGTACTAAGGCTATCCAAAGTATTACCAGACACTTGGGGTCATATGCTTAAATTCCTTTGTTCCCCAAAGATAAAATTAAATGAAGCTATACATTTTGGCAAAAAATAAAAAGATTTATTTATTTAAATCTATCTTCAAGGAGATAGAGAGCCTACTTTCTTAAAATCACTATCTCAACATGTACATGGGTGCAAGAATTTTTTACAATAAGAAAACAAGACTAAGAGCACCGAGTAGCAATGAAGATTTCCATGCTTGTGTTATTATTTTCAGTCATCTTCAGATCATTTCCATTCTTCCTTGTCTTGGAAAGGAAACTTGGCTCCTTCCTCCTGGGACTGGCATCTGTAAATTCTATAATAACATCTGTGCTGAGAAGAGGAGGAGGTGTTAGTTATGTGCTCAGCAGGAGGAAGTTTGGAGAAAATGCATATGTGTATAAGAAAAACTGTAGCTTTAAATTTCAATGTTGCAGTTTCAATTGCATGAGGAAATAGTGAAAAGATACAGTGTGAGAACTGGTTAAGGAAATTTAAGTCAAATTAGGCTAAAGAAAGATTATTAACTTCTGCTATGATATTATGCTGAGTCTGAAGCAATACAGGCATGAAGCAGGGGAGGTTCTTCAAAGGCTCAGTACACTTTTACATCCCATATTACTCTGGATGTAAATCAAATTAACCATCACAGAACATATCAGAATTTGTAAGATAGTCATAAAGAGATAGTTTTCATTGCCCAGAAACAATGAAGATGGCTCAAATGGACTTGTACTGAACGTAGAACAATAAATTTGAAATTTTATAAAAATTAAATGAATAGAACATTTCAGGATAACCCAAAAATTTATCTTGGTCACATTTTATATTTTGTAACATTTCTTTCTCCTAATGGTGATGTTGTGTGCCTGCTAGTCAATGAGATTGATAAATTAGTTTTTCTGCTAATCAAAAAGCCTAATGACATATCATTCAACACAATGAACAATTGAATTTGGTTTTTAGTCTGTGTCACTCCAAATCACTTATCGTTAAACCACACAGATTAATCTATTATCTAATCAAGTTTTTCCTGCATGACTAGAAGCACAGAAGATACATTAAAAATTACTTTTAGTAGAATAAGAGAACCACGTTATTCTTGTCACATAGAATGGAGGAAGAGACGAATTCATTTGCTATAAATATGTAAAGTATATAAAGTGCTAGAGTTTAAAGTATAAATAGGAAAGAAAATGGTACTATTTGTATGACATAGACATTAATTATAAGAAGGTAATATGTAGTACTTAATATACTCTTGCTTTGTCCAGCTGTTTGCTATAGTTTTCTAAGGTCATTTTGTTACCATAACTCTGAAAAGTTATGTACTTTTGGTAGCACTTCAAATAAAGGCATTAACATAATGAAAAAGAAAAGTCTACATCACATATGAGAAAATACTGAACTGAGTCTTATAGAATAGGTTGAGTAAGCTAACTCTTCTGTGTTACAAATCTTTTCAATCATGAAAAGGTTTCATAAGAAAGTACATTTTTCTGGTATAAATTGAATGTGAAATCAGAGTTTTCACCCCTAGATAGCACTAACGTTTTTGTAGACTTAGACTATTTGTTGATAAAAGGAGATAGGAAAGTCTTAGCTTTTGCCACTGAAGGTCTCTTCTGCTTTTTTGAAGATGATCTGAGCTATTCTTTCCTTTTATCATTCAGATATTACTCTTTGGAGTCTAATACACTTTTTATCATTTCACAGTACAGTGATGGGAGTGACATATTTATTGTTCAGACATTTCTATTGAGAAATTATTAATTTTAATTTTATTCATTTATTTATTTTGTGGCTGGTGCAGCGAGCCCTGGGAGTGGGGCTGGTGCAGTATATGGTGGAGGGATTGAACCACAGTCCCTGTGTACTTGCCTAGTTTGCTTAAGCAGTCACTTTAGATACTGAGATATCTTGCTGGCCTTAATTTTGATTTTAATGACTTTTAATATATTTAAAAAACACTTTTAGTATTTATTGAATGTTTATAAAAAGCATCAGAATTTTCAACATTGACTCTTTTCCTGTATAAATTCTAAATATGAGCAAAAGAAATAAATGACTATACAATGAAAATACCAACAGCACTCTACAAAAATAATCTTTACTTCATTTATTACTCCTAATGCTATTGATTTTTGATTGTTGATTTTGCATCCAGCTATGCTACTGAATTTGGTTATTAAGTTTAAACATCTTTTGGTGGAGATTTTGGGATTTTCTATGTAGGATATCTATATCAATTGTGAATAATTATAATTTCACTTCTTTTATAACCCTGTTTCCTTTTATTTTTTCTCTCACCTAATTCCTCTGGCTAATGATTTCAAAACTATACTAAATAGGAATGGTAACACTGTTGGATTGAAGAGCTAAATATTAAAACACTAAATCTACAGGTGGAGAAAATAGATAGAAATCTTGAAAACATAAGGGTAGGCATAGAGCTCATGAACAGAAACCAAACTGCATAGGAAATACTTCAAAGAATCAAAAACTGTTATCCCATCTTATTGAGAAGATTTTTGCACAACAAAAGAAATAACCAACAGAGTAAAAAGAAAACCAACAAACTGGCAAACAAAATTTAGCTGACTGTCTCTCAGACAAAGGGGATTTTTAACCTAGAATATATAAAGAAATATAAAAAAAATCAGCTCCCCACGCTCAAAGACCTAACCCATAAATGAGCATTTGAGATGAATATACACTGCTTAGATGAAGAAATAAAAATGGAAATTAAATATAGGAATTAATGTTCAACATCATAGGTCATTTGATAAACTCAAATTAAAACAATACTGGGATTCCATATTACCCCAGAAAGTATGACTGTCATCAAGAATTCCACATGGCTTGGGAGATACTGCCATGGCATAGGCACCTGAGTAGCAAATTGTTAAAAGGGAAGGAACAAGTGAGATGAAGGAAAGGAGAAACCAAAGAAAGAGAGAAGGGGATATATATGCTTGAATAATTACAATGCTGATTTCTGCTGATATATTTCAAGTAATAGTCAGTGTGGTTTTCTTTTTTATAATTTTTAAATTTTTGACCAAATTTGCATGCCTATATCTGGTAATTGATACAACTAATTTGAAAACAATAATGTACAAATGATAACCATGTTGTACTTTTTGTACTTCCAAATATAAAATAAAAACATTTATGAATTTCAATGTAAACACAAACAAATATCTACCGTAGGAAGAATCCTTACTTCAAGTACCACAACCGAGGCAGTCTCCACTCAGTCAATTACATGTTCCAGGCACACAATTCAATTCTACTGATGGCACATATACTTAGATTTCTTTTCCTATGTGACAGGCCATCCTTGTGACATCTATTTACCTTCTCATTTGTTAGCTGTTTTCTATTATGTTATACAATATGTACTTGGCAGAGAAATAAGAATTCAATAAAATGAAACATAAAATGTGTGATGAGTTCTGCTAATAGACACACCATTTTCACATCAGCTGTTTACTTGCTTACAAAACCTAAGAGATATCATTGGAAGTAAAAGACTATGTGATCTACAGAAAACTAGAAATATACAACAATCAAATTTTCCTTCAATTCTCACAACCATTGTAGTCTTGTTTGGCTTTCTTGTCTTTTTTTTTTTTTTTTTTTTTTTTGGAGAGCACAGTTGACAGCATTTTGGTTTTTCTTCTGTAGTAGTAGACCTTTTGGATCACGTAAATCAAGGTTTGGGGTTATTGCAACAGGAACAATGCAATACAGAATGAATTGTATAAG
Source organism: Ctenomys sociabilis (assembly GCA_004027165.1). Taxonomy (NCBI): domain Eukaryota; kingdom Metazoa; phylum Chordata; class Mammalia; order Rodentia; family Ctenomyidae; genus Ctenomys; species Ctenomys sociabilis. The sequence continues at coordinate 5,796 of PVKA01054268.1, forward strand.
ATTATTTTATAATCAATCACCCAAATAATCACACACAGAGAGTACAAGTAATCTTCCCACACACTAAAGACTAAAGAATCCATCTCAGGGCCAAGATCATACAGTAATGTCCCACATAAGTCCAGCTGAAGACCTAGATCACATAATGTCTCCCACAAGTGCAACTAGAGACCTACAGCCTGCAAAATTATCTCTTATAGGCCCACTTTCTGTATCTGCGCTGGAAAGGCACAACATTGTTGGAGGCTAGAAAGCCTATGCCAGCAGGATGAAAGATCTGGGCTAGTAGGCTGAGGGATCTGAACTGCAAGTAGGAAGCAGTGTTCAAGATACGAACAAGAGTTCTGAGTTCACTTGAAAGAAACCAGGAGGATGAGCTTTGCAGCCTACAGGTAAAGTTTGACTGTGCAGAGTTGGGAGGAGCCAATCCCTGTAATCAGGCCCTGCCAGTAGAGTTCAGCAAAGTGGGCACAGGACAATGAGTTGATGCTTGTGGCTGAGCACAGTGAGCTGAGGCACACTGCTAGACCTAATACGGCCCAGACTGAAGCACAGACCTATGGGAGGATCCTTTGAACAATCAGGTGGCATGGGTAACTTAGGTGGCCTAGTCTGCACAAAAGATTCCAGGTACATGAAGGGGAGGAAACCAGGCAGAAATCATGGGAACAAGCTTACATTCAAACTTGTCAGATTTACAATCTGCTCTGATCTGTTCTGTTATACAGCGAGTGTCAGCTCCTATGATATAAATTACAAAACTAGTTAAAAAAGGTGGTCAAATTCTAAACTTCACTTGCTGTTATTAGTATTGCTAAAAATACTACTATGAATAAGATGCCACATCTGCCTTAATCACAAGTTCTCCCTTAGGTAATATTATCAGGAGGCAATTGGGATATAACATGACAAAAGTCGTATACTGAAGGATGAAAAACAATGCCAAACAGAAACCAGTATCTCACTCTCAAAAAATAGAGAAGGTAAAGTATTTCTATTCTTGTTTTGTTTGTTAGCTGTTTGTTTGTTCTTCATAACGTTCTTGAGTTGCTCTTTGACATGAAGCTATTTTACATCTTCAATTTTGAGAGTTTTGCAGGGTATATCAGTCTGGGTTGGAACTTGTTTTCTTATAGGACTTAAAGTATTTTGCTTTATACTTTTCTTGACTTCATTGCTTGTTGTGAAAAATCTGATATTATTTTGGTGGGTTTTTCCTTAAATATGTTGTTTGTTTTCTCTAGCAACTTTCAGTATGTTGTTTTTATGCTGCATTACTAAAATCTGAATTATTATTTGACTGGGTGTAGATTTATTTTGGATGATGCTATTTGGAGTTTTATATGCCTCAGTTATCTCAATGTCAGATTGTTTCCCCGTATTTGGGAAATTTTCTGCTATTAGTTCTGCTAATATTCTTTTTGCATCATTTGCATTGGCTCCTTCCTTTTCCTTGATACATTGAAGTCTTTGTGTCATCTTGTAAATGTGAGATTATTATTTCCTGAATTCTTGCTGTTTTTAAGGCATCTTTCCTGTTGCAGCACAAGCTGCAACAGTGTCTTCAAGGTCTGAAATCGATTTTCACTTTCATTCAAATTGTTTTGCCAACATTTAGTGGAGTATTAAATTTTATGTAACTCTGAATCTGTTTCATGAATTATATTTATTTTCTACATTGCACATTCAAGTTTTCTATCATTTTTCCATTCCTGTCTATTTATAATCAATGGCTTCTTACTCTTTTATTATAGTTATCATTTTTTTTTCCCTTCTGGGATATTCTTTCTTTCTTTTTCTTTCTTTTTGAAAATTTATTTTTTTATTTTATTGAAGTACAAATACTAATGAGACAGTTTTAAGACACCTTAACAAGAAGGATTCGATAAATTAATACATTGCAACTGTTTTCATAATGTTTTGGTATCGTACAAGGTACATGCATGATATTATAGTTACATACATTATTATAGCAGATGTCTCTTATCAGTAAATTAAGAGTGTAGCTGTTTACTTATCTTATTTTTATACCTGAATTATATCAAAAATTCAATAATTATTTTTCTAGTGGATGACCATAGTACTAGAGGCCAACATAATATCCTGTCCAACCACCATTAGTGAAAATCTTGCCTCTCATAAGATTATGCATAAGTACAGCATTATCTATCCCCACTGTATTGTCTATACACACACATCATGAATCTTTCTCTCTATACCCCTTCCTTTGTCTACATGTATCTTAAATTTTATACCTGAATTACATCAAAGATTCAATGATTAATACATTCTACCTTGATATTTTCCTAGTGGTTGTCCATCATACTAGAAGCTGACATAATATTCTCTCCAACCACCATTACTGCAAATCTTGCCTCTCATAGAATTATGTAGAAGCACAGCGCTATCTATCCCAAATGTACTGTCAATACACATATATTGATTATTCCCTCCTATACCCCTTCCTTTGTCTACACCTGTAAAAGATGGGCACTCCATTTTCATTCAACTAACTTAGGTGCTTGAACTCGACAACACAGTCCAGCACTCAACAACAATGGTGAGTTATCCGAAGAAGTTGTCGACCATAGCCATTTACACCTCAACTTAACATTATGGCCCCGCAATGCATACTTCATTATTATACTTTTCTGCAGGATGGTGAAGACCTAGATAGAGCAAGACTTATACACCAACACATGTACTTTATGTTTCTTATGAAGTCAGTGAAGTCGCCTCAGGGTTTATCTTGTAACCCTGTACCTTATGCTGCAGATCCTTTGTCTGTGTCATCCATGTGGATGAATCATGGCCAATGTTTGACCAGTTTGCTCTCTGTGAGAGCTTGAGAGAAAGTTTTCTCTTCATGTGACTCTCCCCAGGCACCCTATAGAACTTCAACCTCTCCTCGGTGGCTCAATAACCTCCTTGTTCAGAAAATTTGGAGCTCAATTGAGTTTCATGATGTTGCAGTACAGGTTCTCCTATGTCCTGACTCTTCGCTGAACTTGAAAGTCTAGGGCCAAAAGGTTGGCTCGTCTTGTGGGTCTTCTATTTCTCCAACATTGTTCTGTGAACTTAGGTTGCTAACCGTCCAGAAGAAAAGCTGATTAGTATCTTGCAGGATATAGTATTCACTTGGCCTTTTCGGACTCAACTGATTTTAATTGATGTTCTACATTTCCATTTGTTTTTCTGCTTTTCGCTTGTTATACTAGGGAGACTATACGATATGTACACATGTGTGTCTGGTTTATTTCACTTATGAGTATATGTTCAAATGCAATCCACTGCAATAAAAATGCTTCAAACTTATCATTGTTAATAGCTGATTAATACTCCATTATATAGAAATACCACATCTTTTCCTACCATTCCTCAGGTGGTGGAAATCTTGGTTGTTTCCAAGATTTTGCTATCAGACATTGCACTGCTATAAACATAGGTACACACATATCACTATGATACAATGTTTTTAGTTATTTGGGAAAATTCCCAGTAGGGGGATAGCCGGCTTGAATGGGATTTCTATTCCTACTCTTTTGAGGAGTCTCCACAAAGACCTCCAAAATGGTTGTAGCAGTCTAGATTCCCACCAGCAGTGGAGAAGTGTTCCCTTTTCCCCACAACCTCTCCAACATTTATTTTTAGTTGATTTCCTTATGATAGCCATTCTTTCTGGTGTGAGATGGTATCTCAGTGTTGTTTTCATATGCATTTCACGAATAGCTAGCGATGTGGAGCATTTTTTTCATATATTTATTTGCTCCTTTAATTTCGTCCTCTGAGAAGTGTGTATTTATCTCAGATGCCAATTTCTGAATTGGGTCTTATAAATGTGAAGGCCGTGTTATAACTTAATTCTTCATATATTCTAGACAGTAGACCTCAGTCTGATTGTATATTAGCTAGGATTTTTTCAAAATTTGTGGACTGTCTTTTCACTCTGTTGAAAATTTGACACGAAGAAGCTCCTTAAGAAGAGTTCATCGCAGTTGTTGAGTCTTTCAACTGCTTCCTGTGCGAATATATGTTTATTCATGAAATCTTTACCTACCCCTATGTCTTCAAAAGTTCCACCTAGTTTCTCTTCCAGGACATTGAGTGTCTCTGTTTAATGTTTAGATCTTTAATCTATTTTGACTTTAACTTAGTGCATGGTGATAGAGCTGCATCAAGTTTTAGTTTTCAGCATGTAGAAAGCCATGTTTTCCAGCACCATTTGTTAAAGAGGCGCTCTTTCTTCCAGTGAGCTTGTGTAGCCACTTTGTCGAAGATAAGATGGCTGAATGTTTTCGTAGATGCCTCTGCATCTTCTAATCTATTACACTGATCCTCAGGTCTATTTTGTAGCCAATACCATGATGATTTTATAACAGTGGCTTTGCAGTATAATTTCAAATCAGAAATTGTGATGCCTCCTGCCTTGTCTTTATTGGCCAAGATTGCCTTTGCTAACATAGGTCGTTTGTGGTTCCAAATAAATTTTAGGATAGATTTCTCTATATCTGGGAGGTATGTTGGTGGCACTTTGATAGGGATTATATTAAATCTGTACAGCAGTTTTGGGAGTATGGCCATCTTCACTATGTTGGTTCTTCCTATCCAGGAGCATGGAATATTTTTCATTTTCTGAAATCCTCTATAATCTCTTTTTTAGGGTGTTGCAATTTTCCTTGAAAAGATACTTGACTTCCTTTGTTAAGTGGATCTCAAGGTATTTCATTTTGAGTGTGCTTGTTATCAGTGTAGAGGAATGCTATTGACTTTTGTGTACTGATTTTGTATCCTGCTATGCTACTAAATTACCCTATCACTTCTAGTAGTTTCTTGTCGGAATTTTTGGGGTCTTCCAAGGAAAGTATCATGTCGTCTGCAAATAGTGATTATTTAACTTCTTCTTTACCTATTCTTATTCCATTTATTTCTCCCTCTTTTCTAATGACTGTTGCTAAGGATTCCAAGACTATATTGAATAGGAGGGCTGGTAGAGGGTATCCTTTTCTTGTACCTGATTTAAGAGTAAAAGATTTCAGTTTTTCCCCATTTAGGATT
>PVKA01054269.1:0-10854 GCA_004027165.1 Ctenomys sociabilis
GACAGAGAGAATGAGAGAGACTAGCAATATAGTTTTTCCTACAAAAATTGGGTTATTTATTTACTAGTTATACTCATGAAGAAAAAGTAGTAATATTTAGAATTACAATTACACTGATATATATCATATCTATACTAATTATATATATTATAATTACATAAAATTATAATACACTGATACAAGAATAAATTCACAACTGGCTCTTATATTAGCCTTTAAACACATTTTCTAACAAGTTGTAGGTTGCCAATGATGATACAGTTTCAGTGTGAACAGCTGCCACTCAATCATCATAGGAGAAAAAAATAAATATTGAGAAGTACAAAACATTATTATAGTATAGAAAAATGTTTACATAGGGAATGATATAAATTATTTAACAGTATCTGAATAGTCTCTCATAGAAAATATTCAAAGAAAAACCTCTTGTATAAATTGATTCACAGAGACATACTCATAATCTAGCATGATTAGAGTACAAAATAGAATATCCCATTCATAGAAGAAGATGCAGTATTCTAACCTATACAGCAAACATTGACACGTAATAGCTTGGTATAAGCCAGACCTTTAGAGAGAGAATGGTTATTTTAAAAGAAGATGATATGAAAAGAAGAAGTTAAACAATAAAAATGAACAATTCCTGGTAAGACAACATAATAACAAGAATTGGTACGCTTTCCCGTCAATGCCTATGAGAAGTACTAACTGAGAGTGTGAGAATTCACTGCAATAGGCTGAGCAAAGGACCTAAAATTCAAAATGCAACTCATCTCAAAGAACTTGAAATTAAAAATGGAACACTGTGTGGAACATACATATTTACACTTATCTCTCATAAAGCACGTGATTCCTTCCATGCTTTCCAAGGATTTACCATTTGCCATGCTTGAACACATTAAATGTTGCTAAATGCTCCAAGGCACTATTTGTAACTACTTTCAATATGAAAACTAACAACAAAAATGCATTTTAAATACATCTGCATCACTTGACAACTTTAGTAGCTCTAAATCATCAAAACATAGATTATTCCATTTATAATATAAAATTACAAATATTAATTTATTGGATGTTAATGTCAAGCCTCTAATTCAACTGTCTTTCTAATTCTATAAAGTAACATGCTAGATACATTTATAAGGCAGAGAGGGATATTAAAATCTTGAATACTCCTTTTATCTCATTTTTTTCTCTATGTGCAACTGTGTGTTTATGTTTTTAACATCTTTTGCTTTATTTTCAAAAGCCTTTATAAAATGATTTAATATGCAAAACACACTTTGTACAACTTCTATGTTTTCTCCTTTTGTCTTAGTAGTAGGATTATTGCATTTAGAATTTGGGGAAAAATACTTACATGTCACATCTAAATTAATAATAATTTCCTTTAAGGCAACCTACAATGTAAAATTTTAATGCATGTGTTGTGATTACAGTATTACAAATAGGTCAAATTTTACATTGTTTCATGTATGCTTATTTTAGTCATTTTGCAATTCATCATTTTTACACATGTTATCTTTACGTGGTCTTTCCAGTGTATATTTGATTATAAAATAGATGTACACTACTTCAAAAATTAACCATTTTACAGAAACCTATTCCCCCATACACTAATAGCTAGATATCTGATATAAAATATCAAACATTTAATAACTTGGAGATACAGACTTTGGTTCAATAAGATATGATACCATGTGGATGCTTTATAGATATTTTACAGGGTTTTTATTCAATAACAGAGCCCTTTCTTTAACAGTGTTCTCATTCAGTTAGGGTGGTCATGATACACATGAAAAATCAGATCTAGAATTTTTTCTGAGGGGAATATCACTTATGTTCATGAAAAGTTTACTTTTTTTAAAGTTACTTCTTTCTTTTTTATTTTTAAATAGAGTACAAATTAGAATCAAAACAAAAAATTACAAGTGATATAAATTTTCACTTAATAAAGTAATATGAATTTCACAATATTTGTTGTAATACATAGTGTTGACTTCTAACCAGTTATTCATATTACTGGATACATGCATGTAAAAATTGGAAGAAGAGAGCAAAAAGGAGACAGAAATGCATAAGAAATTAAGAAGACAATAAGGAGAAACAAAGAGATGAAACAAAAGCTTAACTGCTCCTTTCTATAGACCAGCAGAAATGCACAGTACAGTTGTGCAAAGCATCTTGCTCACAGATACATAGATGTATCTCTTTCCCCTACTCCTTCTCCTGTCCTTCTCCTCAACTCAGCAGCTCTTTCTGAAAAAGTTCATTCTCTTTGATGATAAAAATAGAGAATATATTATTGACCTTTGTTAACTAGCTATTCTTGTCTTGAAAATCTGTAGCATACATATTGTTGTATATTAACCTGTTTCTCTTTGTTTCTAATTTTTGCTCTTGTTTTGGTTTTGACTCTTCAAAATAAAATAAGATTATAATAAAAAAGAAAAAAGTCTTACATTTTGTTCTGGGAAGAGTTTCAAAGTCTCATGTAAGTTCTTGAAAGATCTACAGGTGTTGTTTTGTTTCCTTTGGGGCCTTTGCCCCAGTTCAGCTCTGGGAGGAAACGTGCTTCTTATCTTAGAAGTACAACCAGTACTTTCCTCACAAGTTTATTTTGGTCTTTAGATAAAATATTTGAAGCACTGAATGTTAATACACAATATTCAGTGAATTCTCAATAAACACTAACTGCTTTGATAAAATGATGTCAATATATTTAAAGTTCTAAGAGGTCTGGAGTAAAGGCACGTGCTTTATTTAACTTCACATCAGGATCTTATTTGAACTTGTTTACCTTTTGCTACTTAGGAAATAAAAACTTTCTCACAGCTCTCTTCCTGCTTGTCTGTTTTTCTTTCCTTGTAGAGTTCTATCTGTGTTTATGTGCATGTGTATGCTGTTATCTACACTTATACCATCAGTCAAGTTGAAAAATGTTTCATAACCACATGGTGGTGGTGACATTGTGTCTATTTGGTAGAGTATGTATATGACTCATTCCTGTGTCTCAAGACGAGTAAGAGTCTCCCATTAAGTGATTTTTTATTAATAAGTTACAAAGTATAAGTACAATAATTTAAATCTAAGTTAGCAAAGATTTAAAAAATAATGTCTTTAATAGCTGTATAACCCACAATAACATTTTATTATTAATTTTTAGTCCATGACAATAATATGAAATCAATAGATATTTCCTTCTAACGAAGCAGAGTCCATTAGCTCTCACTACAAATATTTAGTCCAGAAAATAATTTTTATATAACAATCTCTGAAAATTTTATTACTCAGAGATAGCCAATTGTACTATATTCTACACTTGAGCTGCCCTAGGAAGATCTATTATTTATTCATCTCACCTTTTCCTAAAAGTATCTTGATTTTGTTTAAATTTCTGCCCTCCTTTGAGTATGACCCGTGCAAAGCAGCAGAAAGTAGATCCTATTTTGTGTAAGCCATTCACATTAGTTTCATTTTACCAGCCCAGGATCTTTAGGAATAGGAAAAGGTATAAAACTGATCCTGAGGGAACTGGCTATCCTCATGCAGAAGATTGAATCTAAATTCATGTATCTTACCATGTACTAACATCAAAACGGATCAATGAACTAAACAGTAATATTTAATCTGCTGGAAGATAAAACTCTTGAAGTTGTAGATGTAACCTGTGGCTTTCTCAACAGAATCCTGACTGCAGAAGAAATCATATCAAGAAACATGAATGGAATCACATCAAGATTAAAGCTTCTGCACAACAATGGAAACAACCAGTGGTAAATAGACTACCTACAGAATCAGAAAAAAAAAATTCCAGCTGCCCTTCAGACAAAGGACTAATATGTAGAATATGCAAATAAATTTAAAAAGATCTACACCATCACCAAAATAAAGACCCAATAGAAAATGGGTAACTGAAAAAGAGACATTTCTCAGAAGTACATATAACCAATAAATACATGAAAAAGTGTATAGCTTCATGGCTCACAGTATATCCCGCATTTTTGTTTTGTTTTATTAGAGATGATGTCCAATTGCAGTTAGAGAAGCTGTATTTGGAGAAGTCTTTAAAGGACATTTTCATACTTGAAACCAACCTAATGATTGTAGGTTCTTGAATTCAGCAAAATAATCCACTGTAGTCCAACAGTCCATGACAGTAGTGGGTTATCCGCAGAACTCACAATTGTCAGAAGTTGTTGACTTGAGCCTTTTATACCTCAGCATATTAGGATGGCATTAATTTTTATACCTTATGATTATACTCTTCTGCTGGGAAATCAAATGTATGTGTAGGTGGGACTTGGCCCAGTGCCTAAAGCAAACAAGCTACCTCACTTCTGAGATGAACACCCTAGCAATCCATTGCTAGGCAACCTAATGTCATGCATTACTAATTTCACAAAAGTGTTTTCTTTTGAGAAAAAAATTATATGTATACACAAGAGGGTTAGGATAGATACACATCTACTTTCTCTTAGCTCAATATTAGTATAAACTTATATAGAAGTTTATACTAATATTGCTTAAACAAGATAGCATGTCTGCATCTTGTCCTCTGAATAACTACTATGAAGACAACAATATGCAATGGATTAATTATTATAACCATCCTATTAAACTGCTTTGAAACTGTTTCATTGATATTTTATCCTATTTTCTCATGAAACTTAATTCAAAAATTAGAAACAAATGAATAAATAATAAACCCTTATTTCCTTAAATATAAAAGAGTGTTTTAAATCTCTGGGCATCAGAGAAACGTAAAGTAAAACAGCAATGAGATTCTATTTTCTTCCAAAATGAGTGACCTTCATTCAAAAATAAAATAAAATAAATACTTGCAAGGTGAAAGGGGGAAAGAATTGCTTCTGTGTTGTCAGGAATATAAATCAGCACCGCCATTATGGGAACCAGTATGGAGATTCCTCAAAAATTTATAGATACAAATTCCCTTCAATCTAGCTATTTCGCTTCTAGGTATGTTCCTAAAAGGGTTCAAGACCTCATATTATAGTGATACATGCATATTAATATTTGTATCAACACAATCCATAAGTACATCTGGAAGTAGCCTATTAATGCACCAACAAATAAATGGATAAAGCAAATGTAGTATTTATTGACAGAACACTACTTTCCCATCAAGAAGAATAAATGAGTCTTTTGGAGGAAAATCAATAGTGGTTGAAATCATATTGTTAAGCCCAGTAAATCAGATACAAGAGCTTAAACGGCATATCGCTTCTCTTGTATGAGAAAAACAAAATACAAACAATAACAAAGGATTCGTAATAGAAAATAGGGAGGTAGAATTTTGCATATAGGACGAGGACCAAGATTTGCGGAATGGGAGAAGAGAAGGGGATGAAAGGCATTAAAATGTGCCATGTACTTGTACCAACTCCCCACCAGGAATGCAATCATTACGTAACAGAAAGTACTACTAAAAAAACTGAAGAGAAACATTCTGGCAGCTTGCTTGTGAAGGGAGATTTATTGAGAGAACACGGTGTTTTGCACTCTGACATGAGAGTTTCTCTTTTGATGGTGATCAGTATGCCATGTCTGAGCAGGATTTTAAATATTGGGTAAGCAACTCGAAGCCATATTTACATAGTGTGGAGAATACAGAGCTCAGAATAAATTCAGAATTTTTTGTTTGGTTTAGCTTTTTTCTCTATTAACTAATGAAATATTTGTCTTTTCCTGTCTGCTGAGGTTCTTGTTATGCGATTTCCTTGTTAAATAAGCTAGAAAATTTTCAAATAGATAAAAACCAACTAAGGTTGCTTAAATTGTGATTTCTGTCATTGTAAGCAGAGCACCTAGCTGCCGTACTCCTCTATCTCCCAACAGTTTATTCTATTTTGTATTTTAAATTTGTTATATGTGACGCTTTTATTTTATAGAGATTGCAAATATTAGCTTACCTCCTGAGATTCAGTATCAGTTTGGGGTTTATCTTGTGAATTATTCATGAGAATAGAAATGTTCTTTAAACATATAATCACTTATTGTGTTTATGCTTCCTTTTCTAAAAAAAAAAATGTATTTAGTACATGGTCTACAGGGTTTCACTACAAAGATTGGACTCTAGTGATTCTCCTGTTTTTAGCCTCTCCATGGCTTGGATTACAGGCACGCACCACCATGCTCAGTCTCAATAGCTGTCTCAGCACACCACAGGGGTGGGAATGGTAATCGAACCCTGGTCCCTGCATCTGCCTAAATACACGCTGTAGTCTGCCAAGCTATCTGGCTGGCCCTTATGCTTATATTTTCAGAATAAATAAGTGTACAATAATTTTATGAATTCTTAGTATGTTCACAGATGTATTTCACACTATTTTTCACTTCTGATGCTTTTGTGTTTGCTTCAATGAAAGTACAAAATGATGAACATTTCAGTCCCATAATTTAATAAAACTTAAATAAATATTCTAGAACTTACTATCTGATTGTAATTGAGACACCTTTTATTAACAGTTCATTCTAGCAATGTCAGAAGTTGTTGACTTGAGCCCTCTACAGTTCAGCATATTAATATGGCTTTACTTTTTATAACTCAGTTTTATACTTTTCTTCTAGATTGTTAAGACCAAGATAAAGCAAGAACTGTATAACAAGAAATGCAACTTCTGTATCTGACAAGGTCAGTCAAATCCCCTCAGGATTTACCCTGAAGCCCTGTACCGCAGTTCATAGATCCTTTGTTAATGTCAGCCACATGAACGAGTCACAGCCATTGCTTGACCAATTTTCTGTCTGTGAAAGACTGAGAGAATGTTTTCTCTCCAGGTGACTCTCCTTAGGCACACTTCACATTGTCACTTTCCTCTGTGGCCCCATAATCTCCTCGATAAGGAAATTTCAGACACCGCTGAGTTACAGGATGTTACAGTACAGGTTCTCTTGTGTCCTGAGTCCTCACTGACTGTGAATGACTAGGTCCAAAATGCTGGCTGTCCTTGCAGCCCTTCTTTTTTGGTCTGCAAACTTAAGTTGTTAGCCCTCCAGAAGAGAAGTTTAATGATGTTATAACCCACTACTATCATGGACTACTGGACTATATTGGATTATTTTGCTGAATTCGTGTACCTACAATATTTAAATGGCAATGAAATACCCACCTCTGACAAAAGTAACCAAAAAAAAGGAATATAAATGAAGGACCATTTCGTATATGTATATAGAACATAGTTAGGATAGACACAGCTACTTTTTCTTACTTCAGTGAGAAGATTTGTACTAATAGTGTTGAGACAAGATATCGTGTCTGCATCTTGTACTATGAATAATTACTATGAAGACAACAATATGCAAGGTATTAATTATTGTTACTGTCCTACTAACAAGTTTTGAACAGTCTCATTGCTATTTGTTTCTCAGTAAAATTAATTTTAAAAATAGCTTCATTCTAAGGGTCGACCAAATAGCTCAGCTGGCTGTGCTGGACCAGCCCCTGGGACACACTGAGATGGCCTGATGGTGCACACCTATAGTCCCAGCACTTGGGAGGCTGCAAATGGGAGAATCACTGAGTGGGATCCAGTAGTCAGACCCTGAACACCCTGTGGATCCTTCCCTGAAAGTACCAAAAAAAAAGGCTTCATTATAATATCTGTATTTTAGAACTAAATTCTGTTGTGCTTGATTTTTTTTGGGGGGGGTGAACAGGGGATATTCTGTGAGATTTAATAAAGTGAGTGTAACACTCACATTGCTCTTTAATCCTCATCTCAGTATTTTTATGTCTCCATATTCCAGAATATGAACACCCTGTTGGTTTCTATGTTTATTTCTCAGCTTATGCAACATACATCAATTATCTAGATGTTATTTTTCTGGTGGAAAAATATAGTAAAATCAATGAATTTTCTTTTTATTTTGAAATGAATCCCTCACATACAGAAAACCTTATCATTTAAAATACTGAATATATTGACATATAGAATGAGTATTTTTGTTTGATAAAATAGGACTTCGAAAAAGAAAAATAAAATTTAACATAAAAGTATAAACTGGTGGTATTTCAAGTTGAGAAGTGATTAATTTTTATCTATTCTGAATTTCAACATTTTCTATTGAGACACAGGTGTCAATAGACAATGAATCCTATTTATGACACTTTTTAGTTATCAATTTCACATAAAGATGGGCAATTATTGTAGAAGATGGTTGTAAAGCCGATAAATTAGTTTTTAATAAACTGTGCCCTTCCCTGTAAGGCTTAAAAAGGGAAAATAATGATAACCTTTTGAATGCAGTCATATTAGACACTTATGTCTAAAGGGAGAATTCACATTTTTTTAAACTAAGTTATCCTACCAGTTTAAAATACAATTTATTTCTCTTTCTTAATCTCCCTCCCTCCTTTCTTCCCTCCATCTCTTGCCTGCCTTCCTTCCTTGCTTCCTTCCTTCCTTCCTCCTTACTTCCTGCCATCTTTCCTTTGTTTCTTCTTGCCCAGTTGCCTTAGTTTATTTCTCTTTGTCAAGGCTGTGGCATTGCTACAGTTTGACATAAATCATTGCCCAAAGATTGATGTGCGTGGAGCTAGGTCCTCATTGTGATGGTGTAGAGATGGAAGAATAGTTGGGAGAGGAGTAGCATGGGAGGTCATCAGGTCATGGGGACTCAACTTTAGTAGAGAGATTAGTTCTCCCAGAATGGGTCTGTTTTCCTGGAAATGGGTTAGTCCTGGATAGAGCAGATTTGTATAAAAGAACAATCCAGATCCTTTCACAATCTCTTGTTTCCAGTATCAGCCCATGATCTCTGGTTTGCATGTATCCACTTCCCTGTTTATTTCTTTGTCATATTTTTAATTAGCCAGGGATATATTATCAAGATTCTGGTAGATCTTCTAGAACTGTGAGCCAATAAATCCATTTATTTTATAAAACATTCAGACTCAACTACTTTGTTTATTTATTTATTTATTTTTTGCGGGACCGGGGATTGAACTCCTTGCGCTTGCCAGGGAAGTGCTTATTCCACTGAGCCATCTCCCCAGCCCTTCAACTACATTGTTATAAGCAGTACAAAACAAACTGAGACATGAGAATTTGACTCTAATATCCTTCTCTCTCTCTTTACCGTAGTACTTCCCTATTTTTACTGTTGTTTTACCAGTCTCTTAAGAGATCAGGAATATTAATTAGATTTTTATCCTACAACCTGTCTGTCCTAGGTGATTGAATTTGGCAACCTACATATGTATGAGACTGACTCAACATGCTAAGGACAAAAAAGGACCAAAATTATGCTCTGCGGCGTTTGTGATAGGCACAGAATAATGGAATGGATGTGTCCAAGTGGGAGGTGAAATTGGACATGAAGTGAAAATGTTTTCCTAATGTGTAAGAATAATGTCAGAAAATACAATACATGATCATTAAAATTTATTAAACAAATATTTCCTGAGCATCCACAATAAGCTATTCATCACTCTAGACATTAAAAATTATGGATATCTACCTGATCTTTCATGAAACTTATCTTCTATACTTTTAGTGAAGAATATAGCAAATTGTACCCCATACAAATATAAATTTTATGAACATAATTTATTTGTTCAGAAATATACATGATACAGTGGGATCCTGCCACAGGCATGTTGACCTGATGAGAGAGGGAACTCAGTCTTATTTGAAGTGAAATCTGAAATATGAGCAGGAATGTAGCAGATAATAAGGTACAGTGAATACCACAAACCTGAGCAGCATGTTTAATGAATGACTTTCACCTTTGACATATTTGTGGAGCCACTGAAATGTTTAAGAAGTGATGTCAAGATGTTATGCTTAATAAAATATGTCATACTCACTATATCTGAGGGAGAATCAGAATTGTGCTCTGAGTCTCCAATTTTTTTTTTTTAATGAGTTGTATTTTGAGTAACCTTGTGGCCATTCTTTTAAGAATGCCAGGCCAGGAAGATGGCTTAGTGCTATAAGCACTTCTTTGGCAAGCACAAGGGCCTAAGTTCAATTCCTGGTTCCACAAAAAAAAAAAAAAAAAAAAAAAAAAAAATTAACAAAAGGATTGTGACCTACAGTGTGGTAGTTTGTTTCATTTTGTTTTGAAATTTTGGGTTTTGTTTTTTTTTTTTTTCATAGAAGTAAGAAGAATGCTTTTTAAAATTTTTCCTTGTTAATACCTACCTGTTTTACATTAAAATAAAAATGTTTAAAGAAGCATATTGCATACTTACCTGTGGTGTGAAGCATAACGGCATTTCAATGCAATATCACAGCTTGCACAAGTATCGTGAGAACTCCTAACACTCAACAATAATAGAAGAGAAACAAACAGGATATCAGAATGTACCCCAGTGGAACACAATCCAGAAGAATGTTGGGACACAGACCCTGAAGTATTTCAAGAGAGAGGTTCCCACTATGATCAAGGGAAGGAGTAAAGAATATTGATTGCATGTAATTGTATGAGTTGTTAGTTTTATTTATTGGGAACCTTAGAAAGAGTTCATTTGGTAGAGAATGGAAGAAGGAAGTTGACATAAGCACTTTAAGCAGTATGTGTGGAGTGAGGAGACACAGATTAAATCTTGTGAATATTTTATTTTCAAGGGGACAGTAGTCAAATGCCTGGTGTGGAATTAGTGGCATCCAGAAAATTATAACATTTTAAAAAGTTGTACTGTTTTAATGTAAAAATCAAGCAATTTAAGAAACAACAACTAGGGCTGGCCTGATAGATCAGCCAACTAAAGTGCCTGCTAAAGCAGAGCACAGGGATCAGGGTTCGATTCCCAGTGTGCCGTGCTTGTCCCATTCCCCTGGGGCATGCTGAGGTGATTGATTGAAACTGGGTGTGGTGGTTGATGCC
>PVKA01054270.1:0-10848 GCA_004027165.1 Ctenomys sociabilis
AACTTATCATTCTTAATAGCTGAGTAATACTCCATTATATAGAAATACCACATCTTTTTCAACCATTCCTCATGTGATGGACATCTTGGAAAAAATCCTAACTAATAAGCAATCAGACAGAGGACTACTGTCTAGAATATATAAAGAACTAAGATATAACAGGGCCCTCAAATTTAAAGACCCAATTCAGAAATGGGCATCTGAGATGAATACACACTTCTCAGAGGACAAAATTAAAAAAGCGAATAAATATATGAAAAAATGCTCCATATCGCTAGTCATTTGTGAAATGCAAGTAAAACAACACTGAGATACCATCTCACTCCAGAAAGAATGGCTATCATAAGGAAATCAACCAACAACAAATGTTGGAGAGGGTGTGGGGAAAAGGGAACACTTCTCCACTGCTGGTGGGAATGTAGACTGGTACAACCATTGTGGAGGTCAGTGTGGAGACTCCTCAAAAGAGTAGGACTAGAAATCCCATTCAAGCTGGCCATCCCCCTACTGGGAATTTTCCCAGAGGAACTGAAAACATTGTATCATAGTGATATATGTGTACCTATGTTTATAGCAGCACAATGTGTGATGACTTTACTTTTTATACCTTATTTTTATATTTTTCTGCTGGATGTTTAAGACCAAAATAAAGCAAGACCTATATAATAAGAAAAATAACTTTCGTATCTGACAAAGTCAGTCAAATCCCTTCAGGATTTACCCTGAATCCCTGTACCGCAGTTATAGATCCTTCACCAGTGTCAGCCACGTGGATGGGTCCTGGCCATTGCTTGATCAATTTGCTCTCTGTGAAAGCCTGAGAGAATGTTTTCTCTCCAGGTTGCTTTCCATTTTTGGGTGAGTGTTTATCTTTTTCTTTTCCTGGAGCATGGCAGAGGTTGGCACTCTACAGTGGCGGTGCCGTCCTTTGGAAGAAGCCTTTATCTTTCCTCCTTGGGAGGAGGGAACAGGAAGTAGGTGACCCGAAGCCTCCATATGGAAGGTGCAAGCTGTGCTGGGTGGTATTGCTCACACTCTCCTGGCCACATTGAACCACAGAAGAGTACAAGAAATGCACTCTCTTGCTGGGCTACCCTGTGTCCTATTAAAACTGGTACACTGGGAGAATCTTATTATTTGTTAATGAGCTTTGGATGATAATTAACAACTTTTCCACTTGAAGCCATAGCAGAATTTTAAACAGTAAAGTCGCATAAAATCTTTTCATGATCTAAAATAATGCTTGTAACTGTAATATGTGAATTAATATAAAAAAGAAGAGCTTTTAAAGAGACTTCCAAGGAGCCCATTTCAGCAGATCTATTGAAAAATGATTGCAATTTAAACTAGAATGTCAGTAGACATGAAACAAAGCTGGCACATTTCTTTCTTTCTTTCTTTCTTTCTTTCTTTCTTTCTTTCTTTCTTTCTTTCTTTCTTTCTTTCTTTCTGTATTTTTAGGGAAGGGTCTACAGGGTGTTCAAGGTCTCACTACTAGCTCAGACTCATAGTGATCCTCCTATTTGTCTCCTAAGAGCTGGGATTACAGGCTCTGCCACCACACCCAGTCTGAGTTGCCATTTTAGCCCAACCAGGGGTGGGGGGCAGAACCAGCATGGCAGGCCCAGGGATTGAACCCCTGGCCTCCCTGCCTGCTTGCAGGCACTTTAATCAGCTAAACTATTCAGCCAGCCTAGGCACACTTCAAATACATTTAGAGAACGCAGTTGCCTGACTTTTGTTGCTGCTGTTGTTGTTGTGGTACCAGAGACCAAACTTGGGACCTTTCACTTGCCAGGTAGGTGCTTATGCTGGTGAGCTATCTCTCCAGCCCCATTTGCTTGACTTTGCCTAATTACTCATTGTAAAATTGTCTACTAAGAGAGTTTGTAGAGAGCTGAGAAATTACAGACCTTCCAAAATGTAACTGGTTAACTGTGGAGGCAAAAAAGAATATGAAAAGAAAGAACATAAAAGGTACAAAATGATTAATATGTCAAAAGAATCTAAGAGGAGAGCATATTGCAATGAAAAAAATCAAGGGCTGTGCTTCTCCAGACTTCACTTTGTTGAGTGATTTTACTTAGGAGAAACATTCAATCCTGCCTTTATAGTAGGTAAGAAAGTGGAGATTGATTATACATGGAGGTGGACATACAGGATTGATGACAAGAAGATTAAAAAGAACATGTTTCTTTCCCTTCTCTCCCCTCCCTCCATTTGTCCTCCCCTCTTCCTGTTTTCTATTTCTTTCCTTTCCTTCTCTCTCCATTTTTAACTTTAGAAATGAAATCAAATGTTAAAGGTGAAGGATAGTAAGCAGGAGCTGTGGACTTGGAGAGAGTAAGAAATGTTTGCCATCTTTGCAAGACCAGTAAGTAAAATAATAATGGTATGAACTAGTTCCTATGAGACCACCACCAACATATTTAGCACAGTGCCTGTCTGCCCCCGTGTTAGTTTTATCCTAGAGTTTTTCTAATCATCTGTATACAGAATATAGAGCAGAGATTGTTGATTTTTTCTAGCATGGAGCTTTGTCACATGAGTAGAGAGAAAGTGAATTTAGAAACATCCAAAAAAAGATTATTATGAACTGTAGAACAACTAAGGTAGCATGAAAATAGAAACAGCAGTAGGGGACTAACAGAAAAAAGGTGAAAGTTTCACTGATCTGTAGGTTATTACCAGATTAAAAATAATCAATCTATGTAACAGAAGGGGAACTGGTACCAGTCAGTAAGCAAGATCACTGAATAACTAATTTGAGTTTTTAAGTAATAGCAACTTACATAGCAACTTCCAGGAAAATGTCAAATTATATATCTTGCTCACTAAGTTAAGATATCTCAATAAAACATCATGCGTGAGCTGTATTCTTTCATCCATCATGATGTATGCTTTCCTCCAGGATTTTCATCTTGCTTTTCACTGAGCCCTCATTTTATTAGACATGTGTTTTATTTATACTGAAAAGAAAACTAAACACCACAGTTCTTTACTTGCCAGAACTTAAAAATCTGATAAATGGGAGAATATCTGAATTCTTAGTGTTCTCAACTGTTTTTTTTTTTTTTTTTTTTTTAAGTCATCAGAGAAAATCATAGGCCCTGAGCAGTGGACAGTTCTTAGATCTATTATCTAGTAGAGTCAAAATGGATCTTTTGTAGAACTTATTTTATCTTCTAGACAGGGTCTTCCTCAATTCATTTCCTTCCTTCCATCAGAACAGACTACTGGAAAGTAGTCTGTTCTCTCTCCCATTGTCAGCTCAGGTTCCCTGTCCTCTCCACACTCCCTCAAATGTCCCTTTTTCATTGCTAACTATTTCTACAACATGATTTTAATGGTACTAGAGAAAGTGCCCCCATTTAACTCTTAAAGTAGAGACTTCAGGTTCAAGTTAGCTAAGCAAAACACTTGGTAAAAAAGTTATAATGAAAGCTATGGATTTATACCTTGTGTGAAAGATTGTTAGAAACATGTGAAAACTCAAATGCACAGTGACATTGTTTAAATTTGTCTCCTAAAGTAGTAGATAATAAACATATGCCTCTGATGTCTGTCAGAGCATCTGTTCCATTCACACACACTTGGAGCTCTCAGAAATTCATTTTGTACTGAAGACAATTTGAAAAATATTCCAAAAAATGAAAGTAACATCGGTTAAAAAAAAAAAATCTTGCCTCTAATGGTTCAAACTATTGCCATTACATGAGTTTTTATTTTTATTTTATTTTTTTCTGTATTTTAGGGAAGGGTCTACAGGGTGTTCAAGGTCTCACTACTAGATTGGATTCATAGCGATCCTCTTGTTTGCAGCTTCCCAGGAGTTGGGATTACAGGCGTGTGCCACCATGCCCAGTCTCCCCCACCCGAGGGTGGGGCCGGCACGGCAGGCCTGAGGATCCGCTATTTTGGCTGGCCCTTACATGAGTTTTTACAGCACTACCTCTCGATTTTAAGCAAAATTAGTAAGTGAAGTTACAGACTTTTAGAAGTGAGTGTATGTTGTTTTAGTATATTTTGAATTTGCTTATCTGTTTATTTCTTGTTTCGTAAAAATGTCTTCAATTTCTTGGTGTGGCAAACAAACTTCAACTCTGTTTGCTATGGAAAAGAGCAGAAGACGATCTGTTTTGCTATTAATTTTGGAGTTCAGATGCATTCAGGCAACATGCTATATATGAAAAAATTACCAACAACCTCAAGTGCCTATTAAATTATGAATAAAAGGCAATTTCTTATAATTTATTTTACTCAACACTTCAGAATGTTTGCAGCCATCAATGGATCCAGTACTATTTTAGGTGCAGAAGGAAATTTGAGGATCTAGTTGGTGTTGCTAATGTATCTGACCTTGTAGGAAAAATACAGGTACATATGCAAGCATAGCTCTAAAATTCACCAAATTGGTTTCGTTTTCAGCAAACTAATCTATCTGGGACACTCAGCCTTGCTTTCTATTGCCCCTTAGTTTGGTGCATGCTCTCTTTTTATTATTAATTCATGCCCACGAGGAGGTTTCAGTATGACATACATGGCCTCAGGGCCTTCAAGCCACCATACATTTTCTCCTTGCTACCCATTACGCTCTGAAATAATTCCCCTTTAGTGACATAAGCACTTTCATAGTTTCCTGTCAGCACTGCCTCCACCACAGCCAAGTGGGTCCCTTGTTACTACCTCAACCCACACTCCCAGGGGAAAGAATGTTACTTTAAAAATGAAATGTTTCTAAACCCACTTAGTAGCCAAACCCAGTAACTACAATCAAACATGGATCAGAGGATAATGTGTTTTGTAAGATACAGAGCCAGTACTTGAAACAAAGTAGGTCTGTGAACTGTCAAATAAGCCCAATTTTTGTTCAAGTCACAAAATAAACATAATAATTTGATAAGAACAGAATAAATAAAAGAAAATTGCAGCTTATGGGAAGCATGCTGAGTTAAATAGAACGAAAAACTGCAGTTAACTAACCAAGAGAAGATAATTAAGAGAAGACAATTACATTTAAGGATGAAAGTAGAGATAATATAGTAATATTAATTAAATACATTGACCATACATTTTAGAAGATCTTAAAAATTATGAGGCCAATTTTTGAAAAATTATACTTGCATACTCATTCAGACTAAATGAATACTTTGAGAGGAGCAGTTATTTACCAAAATAGGTCTAAAAACTAAGAAAAGCCATAAATAGATTCCTAACAGTAGAAGAAATAGAGAAAGAGACCCTTGCATGTTCCATGGCTTACGGCCCTTCCCGGCACCTTTTAAACTTTTTTTTTTTTTTTAATGTGTTTGTACAGGGTCTCACTATGCAGCTTGGACTCGGGGTGATCTACACGTTTCAGCCTCCCCAGCACTGGGATTATAGGCGTGCGCCACCATGCCCAGTCTCGGAGGCCTGCTCAGCCCACCCAGGGGCAGGGCTGGTGTGGCATGTGGTACCAGGGATCAAACTCAAGTCCCTGCACTTGCCTAAAAGGTGCTGAGTCCATTGAGCTACCTCACTGGCCCCTTTGACACTTTAAACTTTTAAAGCTGCATGTTATCACATTTTAAAGGTGGAAATAAGTATTTTATCAGCTTCAGAGAAGAAAAAAAGAGTGAAAATTTCTGAGATCCATATTTAAGTCTTTAAAACTCTAATACCCAAACTAGCCAGGTGTTACATAGAACACTTTTGCCTATGAATATAGATGCAAAGATATTAAATAAAACATTAGCAAACGGGACATAGAAATCCAGTGAAAAAATGTACCCTACTCATAGAGGATTTAAAGAAAAGATGGGCTTCACTTATAAATCTTTAAGCAGATTTATAAAAGAGAAGTCTTCTCAGTAAATAGTAAGCAACTTTTATTCCTTTAACTATACCAACTTCCCATTTTGCAAGCGACAAAAGCAATCAGCTGTGACTCCAACTGGAGAAGCAGTAGCTAAGAGTATAATCATATTTAATGAGATGGCAGTTTTGATAATTTATGAGAAGACCAAAATGTTTAAAAAGTAGAAAATAGTGGTAATATAAACTTATTATGGAGAATTTGAGAAAACATAGAAAAACGTAAAAAAAAAAGAATGCTTGATTGCCTTCAATATCAAATCTCATAAATATCCTTCCAAATTTTTACTGCATTTATCTTTATAAACTGAACTGTAATTACATAGCATATACACATTCATTCTTTGAATATTAAAATAATATATTTGCATTTTACAAACTCCAGAGATACAAAGGGCATGAAACAAGAAATGAATATTTTATAATGTAATCTTTGAAAGATAATTTAACATTTTAGTGAATTTATATTTTGCTTTTGTTCTAGACTTTCTTTTTTCCTATCACGGACCTCCTGTTATACAAAATAACCCTAAACATTGTTAACAAAGGAACCATCACAGCTCCTAAACAAAAAAAAAGTCTTAAGGGAAAATAAATATATGGACAGCACCGTTGTGACTATAGTGTTAGTTTTATCCAATTAAAACAAAAATTATGATTGAGTTCATTCAATATGAAGTTTCAATATATGTAAACTTTTTAAAGGTTTTATACGTTACATAGCCAATTTTCAGTAATCAAGCCCTATTTTTAGGGTCTGAAATGAAGAATGAGACGCTTCCCGAGTTAGCACCACTGCTACAGGTACACTTCCCGAAGGTTACAGGACTCAGACCTGCAGCTGCTGGGACTGGCCCCGACCAGCACTCTCCTCTCACATCGCGCAGTGAGCTCTGAGATTCCTTCAGTTGGAAACATTAACCTTGACAAAGATCAACCCCTTATTTTCAGAACAGCCTGTGTTTCATGGCCAGCCCTCAGGGTAGTATAACGAGAGGCCTGCTGCTTGACTGAAAACTACCGAAAGCCTCTGAGGTTTATCCTGTGGCAAACTTGACTTGGAGTCAGCATGTATCTTCTGGTACTTCCAGTTCAACCCATGTCTTCCACGTAGTATCCCATGACCCTTTGCACCAGCGTTGGCCCCATAGCACTTCCTGCCTCCAGTGCTGCAGCTCACCTACTCTTCTCAGGGCCCATAAGTGTTTGTTTTCTTTAAAAAATTGTCAAATTATTTTCTAGAGGAACTATATCACTTTACATTAGAAATGCATGAGAAATTCAGGTTCTCTGCATGCTCATTAACATTTTATATTGTGCCTGCTCTTATCATAGTTTGTATCATAGCCATTGTTGTAGGTATGTATCAGAAGTAGTCTCTGTTTTCATGGCTAGTGATTCTTAACATCTCTTCTGATGTTAAGAAGAGTGAAAGCCATCTGATCAGTGAAAGCCATGCTCTGAATTGTGGATGTCCCTCAGGGGAAAACAGAAGTTATCGATACACAGAAACGAAACACCTGAAAGAAAAATACAGTGGGGAACGGCATACAGGCCTGACTTATTTTCAAGTGAATAGTCCTTCTGAATTAATAGATAACTGGTTCAAATTAGTGAAGAAAAAGCACGAGTTCATGTCTTCTGCATTCTTAAGCTTGTGATCTTGAATAACCCAACTGGAAATGATCATCAGAAATACTTTAATAGAGGTATATGAATTGTGTCTCATGATTTTCCATATACTGAATTGCATAATAGTCTGTTAGGAATTTTGCTACTCTTAGAGTGTCATAAAGCCTTCTAATCTTTGATTTTAGGGTAAGCAGAAGCAGACTGTGAGAAACAGAGTGGGTATAGGGAATAAGGAATTGTTGCCTGTAGAAATTAAAAACAATTATAAATCCAACTGCACTTGGTTAGACTTTTGTTTTTTTTACTATCATGTGCTGGCAATTATAAATGAAACCTTCTGGTGGTTTTGGTTAAAAACAGTAGTTGAAGTGAATATTTAAGTTTTAATAATATGTGTAAACTTGACACTATTGTATTTGTAATAAAATTAAAACTGAGAAACAAACAATAGTCAACCACTCATCTGACAAAAATTTATGTCTAGATTGTATGAGGACTTCTGAGAACTCAGCATTAAAACACTAAACAACCCAATGCAAAAATAAATGAAAGATATGAAGAGACAAATGATTAAAGCACAGTAAGATGGAAAATAATAATATGAAGAGATGTGAAGAATCACTAGCCATTTGGGCCATGAAAACAGAGACT
Source organism: Ctenomys sociabilis (assembly GCA_004027165.1). Classification (NCBI taxonomy): domain Eukaryota; kingdom Metazoa; phylum Chordata; class Mammalia; order Rodentia; family Ctenomyidae; genus Ctenomys; species Ctenomys sociabilis. Next base: position 8,140 of record PVKA01054270.1, read on the forward strand.
ACTTCTGATACATACCTACAACAATAGCTATGATACAAACTATGATAAGAGCGGCCACAATATAAAATGTTAATGAGCATGCAGAGAACCTGGATTTCTCATGCATTTCTAATGTAAAGTGATATAGTTCCTCCAGAAAATAATTTGACAGTTTTTTAAAGAAAACAAAATCCTAGTCATGTACTTAGCATACAAGCCAGCAATTGTAATCTTAACTAATTATCCTGAGAAATAAAAATGACCTCACAAAACCTATGTCGATTTGTTCACAGCAGATTTCTAGAATTCAGACACAGCCAAAATGTCCTTCAATGCATGAATTAAAAAAGCTGGTATATCTACAACATGAAATACAGTGTGTGGGGAGGGGGACAAATTATATAGATAGGAACTTGGATGGATCTCTGAGTATTATGTTCAGTCAAGAACTAATAAATAGCTAAAGGTTCTGTGCTGTGTTATTCACTTATGTAACATTCTCTAATATTTTCTAAATGTTGGAGAATGGATTCGTGGTAGTTGGTGTTACAAAGAGATGAGACTGTGGCTGTAGGAGGGTGAGAAGATCTCTATGGTGACAGGATAGCCACGTATCTTTATTACGATGCTGGTTGCACAAATGGACACACAAAATTGCGAAAACCTTCACGCATGTATTTTTCATGTGGGTTTCTTAGTTTTCACATTACACCATAATCAAGTTTGAATGCTGAAAACTGAGTGACGGGCCCCGGGCTTCTCTGTATTGTGCTTGTAGCTTCCTGAGAATCTGTAGTGATTTTACAGAATAAAGAGTTGCGAATTATTTTCGGAGTGTGTCCAGCTGTTAGTTTGTTTTACTGGTTCGGAGGTAAGTGTACCATGGTCTTTTTAATTGCAAACAACACTTGAAAATTTAAATGTCATAAAAGCCTGGCCCTGATTTTGTATGCTCACTGACACTAGCCCATCTAATGAGTTTGAAAACGATCCTTTTTTAAAGTATGTTGTTTCGCTTACTGTAAGATGATTACAATGAAATGATCTAATTAAGAATGCTTTACTCTTAGGTGTCATAAAATTTATCACAAAAAAGATATTCATGTAGATGTCTGTAAGCCTAATGTGTATTTTTTAATTTCTCACACATTTTATGAGATATATATGGATCATTCCTGTATTATTAATATTTAAAATGGATCCTGGTCTATAGTGGGCATTCTGGGACTTGGGAGATAGCTTAGCGGTCTAAGCACCTGTCTGGCAAGCACAAGGACCTGGGTTCCACCCCCGGTACCATGTGTCATGCAGGCTATAGAACCCTGGGCGTGCTGGGCCAGCCATGGTGATGCATGCGTATAATCCCAGCTCTAGGAAGGCTGAGACAGGAGGATCACAAGTCCAAGCTATGCAGTGAGACCCTGTACCAAATAAATAAGAAAGCAAATAAATAAATAAGTAAATAAACAAAAGATTAAACACTAATGGGTATTTTAATTTTTTTTAAATAAGAAAAATATTACCTGTAATATATTTTGTGTGGCATTGGGCATTGGATGTCTGGATTACAGGGAATTCACCTAAGTACATTTTTTGTAAACTACTCATCGCCATCATTATATTTAGCTCTTACCTTTTTAAGCCTATGTTTAATTAAGAGAAATCATCAAACTACTGTGCATAGGGATGAACTATTTTATAATATTTTACAAATTTATATAGGTTTATACAGCCTCTGACGCATCCTTAATTTAATTGTTTTGTTGGCATTTTGAGGTAAATATTTTGAGTAAAATGCATATACACAGAAAAAATAGACAAATTAAAATGATGCAGCTTCACTATGGGCTATTATTGATCTTGAGTATCTAAATCAGGGGATGAAAATGAGACAGTTCAGAATATTTTTGGCCTGTTTTCTGGGACCTGGGCTACACTGGCTTGCTCCATCTGCTCTGTGGTGAGAAATTCCTCTTGCCTCTTACACACTAGTTTAATGATGAGACTGAAATTCTAATGTTTGTTTTACTTTTCTTTATTGTTAAAGATGTTAGGAACACAATGTAAGTGGTAGTTAATTTACATTGGAGATACGTATTATGATTTTTCAAGTTAGAACTCTTATATTACTGTGATTCTGGGTTACAAGATTTTTGTGCATAATGTAAGAGATCCACATGTTCCCTCTCTCTAAAAGCACACGAATTTTTAAAGCAGAATGTATAATTTCTAAAATATTTTTTAGTAACAGAAATACTCCACTGGCTCAAAGGCAGAGTAGCACATGTCAGAGGGCAGTCATTCCTGGCTATTAGAGGAAGTGAAGAGCAAAGCCAGGGGCAGCAGCTGGGGCTTCTAGCAAGCCTCTCTCCCTTCCTTCCACTATAAGCAAGCTGCCCTGGGTGGAAGTGTGGAACTCACACATTGCCCATGCCCTCTTCTTGCACAGGATGAAGATGTTTACAAATAAAAACCCTAGTTCTCTGCTGAGGCACTTCAACTTCTAAACTTCTCAAGCTGACACAGTGCATCAGCTCGGACCATGCAATTACATATGCCAACATCTTCAAGTAAATTGATGCTCACACATGTCCATATGTCTATAACTCTAACAAAGTATCTAGCTATGGTTCTTGCTCACTCTCTCTCTCTCTCCCTCTGACCATATTTCCATCATATATATATATATATATATATATATATATATATATATATATTTTTTTTTTTTTT
>PVKA01054271.1:0-10836 GCA_004027165.1 Ctenomys sociabilis
ATCACCCAAACTGATGCATATTGTTCCTCACAACTCTCTTTCTAAATGTGTCAAAATAATTCATGTCAAAAACAAAAAATAATGAGAACATGGGGAAAGTAGTTCTCATGAGGGAAATGTTTCAAGGAAGAGCTCCCAAGAGGTGGATAATTTTTCCCAAATCTCTTGACTGTTTTTTAAGACTGAATCAAAGGAGATATAGCTAATGATATAACCAATTCAAGACAGTACATAGAGAAACACTCTTCAAAGAGTCCCAAGAGCCGGCAATCTCAGAGGTTCTTATAACGGTCTACAACCTGTTCCTCTGGAAGGTATTAATTCCATTCCAAAGCAGAAATCCAATAACCACCATGGCTGAAGAAATGCTCTGAAGTGTTCCTTCAGCCCTATCTGCTGGGCAATCGTACCTAAGAACAGACTGACTTTCTCCAAGATTTGCTACAGTGTCCATGTGAGTCCAAGAGGAAATCCATTCTAAAGCTGGGTCAACTCACAATAGGACAAAGGATTTCTAGACTTTAAAAGTTTTCATCATTTTGTCAAAAACAGTATTTACTGGGCAGGAGATATAGCTCAGAAACACAAACACCTGCCTGGCAAGCACAAGGACCTGAGTTTGATCCCTGGTACCAAAAAAAAAGAAAAATAGTATTTACTGTCTTTTTAACCCATCTTCTTTTCTTAGCCTTATAAATTTATCTTTATGATTTTGATGTCATTTCTTGATTCCTGTGTGCAGTACATAATGATTACACTCCTGGGGGTCCTGGCACTGTACATAACACATCTTCATGCCTCTTTCCCTCCCCTTCTCCCTTCTCCTTCCCTCTTTCACACATCTCTTGATCCCCCATCTTTTTCTTTAATTCATTCTCTACCTCTTAAGTTAATGCATTAGGCATATTAACTTTAAGTGATATCAGCCTTTCTCCAGATTTGACAACTTTCTTCTTTGAGTTAAAGCAAAAAAGGTTTTCAACATTGATTGTTTTTTTCTGTTTTGAGGAAAGCAATAAGCAATACATGATGCCCACACATTGCTGTTGGGAAAAAACAGCAGGAGATGGTCCCTCAGCCTTCTTTTCATGCTGACAAGAGCACTGAGCCAACCTCAGGGAAGCCTGGAAGGCCTTCGTGCCAAGAATCTTCTCCTAAGTGAATTCTCTTTCTTTTTACTTAGAATGCAAAGACACTAATAGAATAATCAGAGCAAGGAAAGGTGAGTTCTGCCTCCAAACTGTGCCCCATCTCTGTCTCCTGGATCCGTCTCTCTGCTGCCTAGACCTACACCAGCTGTAATTGGAATCTGACCCAACTCACTGCTGGGCCCCTCCTCACCCTGGAGCCTTAAGTAACTCACATCGGCTCTGAATGAGATGTCCACACCCCCAAAGCATCCGGTACAGAACCCCCACTCTGTAGATGTAACAAGAGGCCAAAGCCCCTCCGGAATAATCCGGCTTATTACAAGGTAAGAAAGGCACCACTGCAAAGGGTCCAAAGAGAACCAGCATCGGAGTGAAGGGGCACCGCAAGGGTCCATCCCATGCTGTCCTATCTGACCATGGCGGGAGGGACCCTCTTCCCTATACGTGCTCTCTGAGCTGCACTTACTCAATCCCTGGGAGCCTCACCCTCAAAGTTCCAGGCCCAAGAGCCTGTACTACATTATTTACTGTTATAAATATTGATTCCATCAGGATGTAACTGGCTTGCTATTTTCTTTAATTGTATATTAATCTACATTTATTTCATAGGATTACTTTAACTATACAAAATATTAATTTTAGAATATATGTCAAATTAGCCAACTTGTGTGTATTAAAAAATGCCTTTTTAGCTGATGAATATAAATTTATTTTACCCCTCAATTTATATAGCCTACAACTCCATAGCTTCCAAAGACTAGCAGGCCTTTGGCGATGGATTGCGTTTAAGTTACGGGACGGCATTCAGTCAGTTTTCTTCATTTAGGGTCTTTTTCTCAAGGGTGGCCCTTTTATTTTTAGAACAAAAAAAAAAAAAAGCCTGTTCTATTTTCTTTCTTTTTTTTTTAATTAGTGTGCATCTGGAGCACACACAAGTTCCCTCTTCTAACACTGCTCTTAGTAACGCAAACCTTCCAATGTGCTCCCTGCTTCCACAGTGCTTCCAAGGTCAGGAATCCTCTGCCCTCCTTCTACGCCCACCCTGCCAAACTGCCCCAAGTCAAAACCCCCAGCTTTGCTGTCTCTTCCTGTAAAAGAAGCCAGTTCTTCAGAACTCCCCCAAAACCACTGGTGTCCCTACTAGCCAGTCAGGCGCGGGGGCGGGGGGTCAGACCCAGGAGAGGAGGCAGGAGGAACCTCCTCCCCACAGGCCACTGCCAGGAGTGCTGTTGCATGGATCCTAGCCAGAGAACTCGGACTGGTGAGAAAAACATTTTTATTATGCATAAGGGTTCACTGTGTACATTATGTTCATTAAACACCCGAAAAATTGCCTTTTACTATAATCTTAGTGTGATTTTGGTCATGAAAAATGTTTCATAAATTTCTTTTTTCATTTTGTGTATATGGTACAGAGTCTCACTATGCAGCTCAGACTTGTAGTGATCCTCCTGTGTTCAGCCTCCCTAGTGCTGGGATTACAGGCATGTGCCACCATGACCAGACTTGGTTGCTGAACTGGTCCCTGTGTTCATCAAAGCAGACACTTGGTCTGCTGAGCTACCTAAAAAAAATTTTACTCCTATTATCTTGCTTTTGAAAAAAAAAAATTTTTATAAGAAACAAAGGGGTTAGGGAGACAGCACTGTGTCCTAAGCGCCTGCCTAACAAGCACAAGGACCCAGGTTTGATCCCTGTTACTATGTGCTATGCCAGCCCTGCGCTGAGCTGGGAACCAAAACCGGGCGTGCTGGCACACATTGGTAATCCCAGGACTGGGAAGGCTGAGACAGGAGGATCACTGCAAGTCTGAGCTGCATAGAAAGACCCTGTACCAAATAATAAGTAAATAAATAGGGGCTGGGGAGATGGCTCAGAGGAATAAGCGCTTCCCTGTCAAGCGCGAGGGCATGAGTTCAATCCCCAGTTCTGCCAAAAAAAAAAGAAGAAGAAGTAAATAAATAATGAAAAAAGGAAAAACTTTTTTGAACAAACCACTTATCAAAAGGAATGTTCAAATAACATTGGCCTCAAATTCAATACTGCTAAAGGGTTCTTGAGAATCTCACTTGGTGGAAGGTAAATCAATTTTATTAAATCACAAATCAGATGTGATGGTGCCCTCCACAGCCCCAGCACTCTGGAGCCTGAAGGGGGAGAGGGCTGCTGCTGGAGCCCAGGAGATTCAGCAGGCCTGGACAATGGTGAGAGAGGTGGGGTGAAGGGGCCAAAAAGTCAAATCCCACAACAGTCAATGCTGTTGTAATCCACATAACCAAAGCTGATACCCTGCTTCAGCCACTCAGTAAGTGTAACACTCCAGAACAGACAGAAAAGCGCCAGCAGTGACTTGGGCACATTTATAGTGAGCACAGGTCCACACTGCCCAAAGTGCTGGCTAAGCCCTTGTCCATGACTATGGGGTACAAATCACGAGACATACAATTACACAGGGAAACAGAAGGCAGGATTAACAGCACTTAGAACTACTCCATCAGCCACCCAGTCAAACAACAAATCCCTCTTAAGTGGCTTACTGTTGCCAAGGACTGATTGGTAGCTGCAGATATATCAAAGAACAAAACAGATTTGGCCTTTGCTCTAAATGATCTTATAGTCTAGCATTCAAGCTTCTTTTTTTTTTTTTTTTTTTTTTTTTTTTTTTTTTTTTTTTTTTTTTGCAGAACCAGGGATTGAACTCAGGCCCTTGTGCTTGAAAGGAAAGCACTTATTCCACTGAGCCATCTCCCCAGCCCCTAGCATTCAAGCTTGTCACTGTACTGCAACTTGCAACCATCTTTTATGACCTAATTTCTTACCTTTTGGAAAACTGTCTTCTAGGAAAGGACTCTTATCAAAGGAGATGACAATCAGAGTGAAAAATTATATATATATGATATATTTTGTATTATATGTTATATAAAATATATTTATATATATATATATATATTTTTTTTTTTTTTTTTTTTTTTTAAAGAAAGAACTGACTCTGTAACTCAGGCTGGCCTTGAACTCACTATGTAACCAGGCTAACCTCAAATTCACAGCAATCCTCCTCTCTCAGCCTCTCAAGTGCTGGAATTACAGGCCTCGGCCACCATGCACAGTAATCAGAGTGATTCTTTAAAAAATGAAGAGACCTTAAAGTGACTCAGGATTCTCATAGGTCCAGAAGGAAAGAGAGTGTGGTGCTCTGAGGACACAGAAGGAAAGAAGACTAAGAAACATGCGAGGGCCAGATCACAACAAAGTTTCTTACATGGTCCTCAGGGGAGGACACATTTTGAGAATATTGTCAGAAATCAAAAATGGAGCTGGTAATTGTGGAGTAACTCTACACACTACTTGAAACCACCAAACTCCGATCCCTTGTGGGTGCCCTTGGGCCCAGCACAACACTCACACTTGCACCATTTGTCAGATACATCCCTGAGCCTTGGTTTCCGGCACCTGTGGATAGCATCGCCCACTATGGTTATGTCAGGACGCCCAGAAGCTAACCCGCCTCAGTGGGTCATCTTGCCAAGAAAACTTAGGTGTCTGATGGCAAATCTTTTCTACTTCATTTCTAGGATCTGGTCATCAGAAGGAGCATTTCCTTAGACATCACTGTGCTGTTTCCCTTGTCTAACCACCATTCACCTTAGCAGATGACAGAAAGGCATGCGAAGGAGCAAAAACACATCGCTGGACGCAGGGGTGACTGACTTCATCCTCCTGGGCCTGTCTCATCCCCCCAGTCTCAGGGCGTTCCTCTTCCTGGTCTTCTTCATCATTTACATCCTGACTCAGCTGGGGAACCTGCTCATTCTGCTCACCGTGTGGGCTGACCCCAAGCTCCACGCCCGCCCCATGTATATCCTTCTGGGTGTGCTCTCATTCCTGGACATGTGGCTCTCCTCTGTTATTGTTCCTCGAATTATTTTAAACTTCACTCCCGCCAGCAAGGTCATCCCCTTTGGTGGCTGCGTGGCTCAGCTGTATTTCTTTCACTTCCTGGGCAGCACTCAGTGCTTCCTCTACACCTTGATGGCCTATGACAGGTACCTCGCCATCTGCCAGCCTCTGCGCTACCCTGTGCTCATGAATGGGAGGCTCTGCACCCTCCTTGTGTCTGGAGCGTGGGTGGCCGGCTCCATCCACGGGTCTATCCAGGCCACTCTGACCTTCCGCCTGCCCTACTGCGGGCCCAATCAAGTAGATTACTTTTTCTGCGATATCCCCGCAGTGTTGAGACTGGCCTGTGCCGACACAACAGTCAATGAGCTTGTGACCTTTGTGGACGTCGGCGTGGTGGCCGCCAGTTGCTTCATGCTGATTCTACTGTCCTATGCCAACATAGTCCACGCCATCCTGAAGATACGCACTGTGGATGGCAGACGCCGGGCCTTCTCCACCTGTGGCTCCCACCTGACCGTGGTCACGGTCTACTATGTCCCTTGTATCTTTATCTACCTTCGAGCAGGCTCCAAGAGCCCCCTGGATGGGGCAGTGGCTGTGTTTTACACTGTGGTGACTCCTTTACTGAACCCCCTCATCTATACCCTGAGGAACCAGGAAGTGAAGTCTGCTCTGAAGAGGATAACGGCAGGTCGAGGGAGCATGAAAGCAAACAAGTAACTAGCACGACTGCTGCACCACCACAGTGCGCAGCCGCCGCTGCAGGTGACAGGCACCTAACAGGCAGATACTGATTTAAGCTGAACTAAATACAATTCTTTTAGGAAGAAAACCTCACGCAATACTCTCACAAATTGTGCATAGTTGTTTACATATTTCTAACCTATCAAGAAAACAAATATTCCACATACATGTTGGCTATGAGTTATGAATGCTTTATTTAGGAGAAGGGGAGATAATTCCAAACAAATTAGAGGGAAACCCATGTATCAGCATCACACTGCCTGCCATTCATGTGCATCCCCCCCAGTTTCCCAAGCCTCTCAGAAATCCGAATTTTTGTTCTCAAGCATTCAGTCGGAATCTGTGGGTCATCTTTGTTTCCTCCCAGTCTCCTGCTCTCCCCATGCAGAAATTCACCAAGTTCCCTCCACTCTGCCTCAAGAATGTCTCTGGCTCCTTCTGTGATCTTCTTAGCCCCACCTTTATCCACCCACTGCCAGAGTTCTTTCTGATATACAGGACTAAATATTTCTTTCCTATCCTTATGAAAATTTAGTGGATCTCTGCTGCATACAGATAACGTCCAAGCTTTCTGCATCTCACCCCATCGTGCTTCATTTCTACCTATGATCCCTATAATAGTAAAAGCAGCAAAACACAAGAAGACCAGGATTGGGGCCAAGGAGGTGGCTCAGTAGAATAAGCGTTTCCCTGGCAAGTGCAAGGGCCTGAGTTCAATCCCTGGTTCTGCCAAAAAGAAAAGGAAGGAAGGAAGGAAGGAAGGAAGGAAGGAAGGAAGGAAGGAAGGAAGAAAGAAAGAAAGAAAGAAAGAAAGAAAGAAAGAAAGAAAGAAAGAAAGAAAGAAAGATCAGGATGTGAAGAGACAGTACTAACATTTTCACTTAGCCCCACACATCTGATTCCTGCTGTCTTCTATACAACAGTCATGTGCAGTGAGTTTTATTGATTATTACCCATCATGGCTCAGCCTACTTACCCTGTAGGAGATGTGTCAGTCCCTCCAAATTGGCCCTTGGGAGATCCTGCTTCTCAGTTCAATTCTCGACTCTTTTCAAAACAGTCTACCACCAGAGAACAGATGATGCTCAAAATTCTGTCCTCAGAAGGTCGGGTCTCAAACCTCACTTGCACTTCCTAAAGGAGATCACAGGAGTCACCAGGCTTCTGCACAGAGCCAGGCATGTTCCTTTGGCCATTTCTGCCACTGATAAGTCACAAGCATCTCTCACACCTACCCTGAAGGCCAATATGGTCTGCTCTCCGGTTTTGTACAATGTGAAAGTTAAGAAGAGTCATAATACTTTTAAATAGAAAAGAAGCAAAATTAAAGTATTTCATAATACATGAAAAGTATATGAAATTCTATTAAGAATTAAGGTATATCATAATACAGCTTGTGTATCACATTGCATTGTGCCTAGCTATTTTCACTACAATAGCAGACAGAATTAAATAGTTCTCATGGAAAGTATATGGTCCTCAAAAGCAAATAACAAGTTTTTTTTCTGTTCACTTTTTTTATTTTTTTAGAGAGAATAAAAAAAATTGCTAACAACACAGAATTTCACTAAACAAAATGACCCAACACTCAGGAGGCTGAGGCAGGAGGATTGTTGTGAGTTCGAGGCCAGCCTAGCTACAAAGTGAACTTAAAGCCAACCTGAGCTGCATAGTGAGGCGTTGTCTCAAAAAGACAAAAAAAAAAAGACAAGAATTCAAAAATGGTTATTATATTGCATATTGTTGTCTTCAAATTAGTTGTTCAGATTACCAGATACAAGCATGCAAAATTGGTCAGAGAGAAAGAAAGAGAAATTTAAGCATTAACTGCTCCTTTCAATAGACCAGTAGAAATCAGTAATAGATAGATAGATGACAGATAGATAGATAGATAGATAGACAGATAGATAGATACAAATATAGATTCTGCTTTCTTCTTTATTTTCTCCTTTCTCTCATCCCAATGCTCCCTTCCCTTTGAACAGTTTCTTTCCCTGTTATAGTATCTACTATACCTTTCACATTTCTATACTAGGAAAACAATATAATGTCTATACATGCAGATGTGATTTATTTCACTTATAAGTATGGTCTCTAGTTTCATCCATTTACCTGTAAAAACCTCCATGTTATCTTTTTGTAGCTGAGTAATACACCATGGTATAGAAATGCCACATCTTTTATACCCATTTCTCAGCTGATGGGTATCTGGGCTGTTTCTAAGATGTAGCTATGACAAATTGTGCTGATAAATAGGGGTGCACATATAGGCCTGAGGTATGATGTTTTCAGTTCTTCTGGAAAAATATCCAGGATGGAAATAGCTGGGCCGAATGAGACCTCTAATCCTAACTTTTTTAGGAATCTCCACACTGATTTCCATAGTGGTTGTACCAGTCTACACTACCACCATCAAGGAAGAAGGGTTATTTTTCCCCATAGCTACTCCAGTATTTGTTGTTGAGTTTTTTTTAATTTTATTTTATTTTGAAGAATAAAAATAAGTAGCAGAAAAAAAGAAACAGGATAACATACATAAATAGATATGTTACAGATTTTCAAAAAAAGAATAGCCAATTAATAGTAGTTGTTATAATAACTATTTTTACCATGCAATCTGTTGCTCAGACTAACAGATATAGATATGTAAGATTGGACAAATAATTTGTTATTGGTCACCTTCTTGATGATAAACATTCTTCCTAGGGTGAGATGGAATCTCAGTGTTGTTTTAGTTTACATTTCTGTAGTGATCAATGTAAAGTGATCATGCTTTCATATATTTATTTACATTTGTATTTTTTCATCTGTGAAGTGCATATCCATCCGAGATGACCCTTTTTGGATTGTGTCTTTGAATTTTGGGGCCTGATTTTTCTTAATTCTTTATATGTTTTAGGTAGAAGTCTTTTGTCTGTTAAAAACTTTTCCCAAGTCATGGATTTTCTTTTTAGTTTGTTGGTGATCTCTTTTGCCACACAAAAACTTTTCAGTAACGTGAGATCACAGGTGTTAATTCTAGGAAGTACTGTGCAGCTTGGTTTTTATTCATCACTCTCTATCTACCTCTTTGTCTTGAAGATTTCTACCTTGAAGATTTCTCCTCCAATAGATTGTTTTATTTGAATATGTAAATTTTTTGTCTATTTTGACTATAGTTTTGTGCATGGTGATAGATACGGGTCTGTTTTTAGCCTTTAACATGTGAAAAGCCAGTTTTTCCAACACCACTTATTAAAAAGGCTATATTTCTTCCAGTGAGCATGTTTGGCCCCTTTATCAAAGATTAGGTGGCTGAGTGTGTACCTAGCTACTTAAGCACTGTAGAGTGCCTTCAGAACTCTACAGACTTCTGCAAAAGTTTGGGAGAAAAAATAGAACTATACAATAAAACTATACCATATTCAAGACACAGGGGAAAAAAAAAAAAGGACACAGAACATCCCTAGGCATTTGAAGAAAATTTGGAAAAAGGCTGTAGGCATTTCCGTAAGTAAGACTTGGATGAAGGAAGTCAAACCAACCTCAGTGTATCCAGAGAAACAGTACCAACAAATAAAATTCATGACTCAGAACAAGCAAACAAATGTTGTTATTCAGGGAGCATGTTTAAAACATTACAGGGGGCAGGGGAGATATCTCAGTAGAGTAAGTGCTTGCCTGACAAGCACAAGGGCCTGGGTTCTATCCCCAAGTCTGCAAAAAACATAAAATAAAACATTACAGATATTATAGTTGAACTGGAAAACTTCTAATGTCCCCTGACCCTGAGATTCTATGTTCCTCCTAATCTACAGCAACCTATCTTAGCACATTAGTAATTTAAAGAAATGCAAATTTCACAAAATGTATTTGTCAGTTTCTTTTGGGTCTGTGGGGTGGGTTGGTTTGGTGGGGGTGGGGTGTTTTGTTTTGCTTTTTGAACAAAGTCTCACTATATAACCCAGGATAGGCTCAAATTTACAATTTTCCTGCTCCAACCTCCCGAGGGCGGAGATTGCATTTATGTACCACCACACCTTGCTGAAATTTTATTAAATGTGAATGTACCAAAAAAAATATTTCCTAGCCTGTAACAACAAGCTAGTTTTTTCTCTTTTTTTTTTCCCAGTTTCTTTTGGAAGGGAAGGAAACTACATATTTGAAGTCATCAAGAAGCCCTGATAAACACCATAAATTTTTGTCCCATCTGATGTTATGAAATTAGGAAAACCTAAAAGCTAAGATAGTCTCCCAGGAAACACACTGTGGATATTAGTCTTTCCATATCACTGGGGTGCTATTATGATATTCCCCAATTGAACCACCTCACAGTCTATAATTGACTCTGGGGAAACAAAAGCAGTAACACAACACAGGAGAGACCAGCTCAGCAGTAGGACCACAGCTCTTCTCCCAGTTCATGTGGAGGCTAGCTGAGAGCATCCAGACACAAGCCAGCAGATAATAGACGATTCAAGTTATATTTCTTTAATCCAGCCAGAAATGATGACTTGGAGCTTCTCCCATACGCTCCCCGTGATAATGCTGCTGACCCCGTGAGATGTGGGCGTCCCTCCAACAACAAAGCAGCACCTTTTTCCCAAGGTTGCAAAAGAGCTTCTGGTGGATGGTGACACCTCCAGGTGAGGGCAGTTTCCTCTTTCCCAAGCAGCAACTGCCACTGTCCTAACCACCTCACGGCTTGAGTGCTAATGTGGAGGGTGCTGAACAGAGGGGGAATATATTGTCAAGTACAGAAGACCACATAGCAAGTTTCAGATACAGACAAATGTGTCTAAGCACTGTATAAGAGGTTTCTCCACTCTCAGTCACTTCATCTTTCTGTATCTTTCTTTGTTTATTCTGTTTGCTCTCATGGAAATACTATTTTTCTGTGCTATTGAGTATGCAACTGCCACTTAGTCTCTTTCTATTTTTTTTTTTTTTTTTTTTTTTTTTTTTTTTTTTTTTTTTTTTTTTTTTTTTTTTTTTTTTTTTTTTTTTTTTTTTTTTTTTTTTTTTTTTTTTTTTTTTTTTTTTTTTTTTTTTTTTTTTTTTT
>PVKA01054272.1:0-10848 GCA_004027165.1 Ctenomys sociabilis
TGACTCTCCTTCCGTGGCCCAAGGTCCCAACCTGGCTCCACCCTGGAGGCCAGCGGCCTCACAGGTCTCACAGCCCGGCCGTGAGGAGCTGCTGCCAAGCCACGTGTCACCATTTGCCCTGCCACCAGAAGAGCTGCCCCCGGACAGCTTCCCAGCCCTCGCAGCTCTGTGGGGCTTGAGGTTCTGGGTCACCCTGTAAGGACAGTGCTGGCCGCTGCTCAAGCAACAGGCTGTCTTCTCATTCCTGGCCCCAGCATGAGGACCCTAGGCACTGGCACCGTGGCCATCCCAAGCTGAACATCCTCGTCTCTTTCCTAGCCGACCCCTGTGCTACCTTGCTGTGTGCCTGACGCAGGCCGTCCTCTGTGCCCTGTCTCCACCTCCCACCCTAAATGTCACCTTCCAGGCGCAACAGCATTTCCCAAGTAGACCCTGTGGGTTGCGGTCTTGACATCCACTCACTGTCGGTCTCTCTTCCACCCCCTGCCTTGCTAATAAGAACTCCATTCTAATGTATTTGAGTTCCGGGTCATCACCAAGCTTAGGAGCAGTTGGGGCTCCTCAGTGACACTCCTCTGCCAGTGAGTGGCCTAGAAACCTGTAGGTGACACACTTCTGTGTGAGAAAACATGACACACTGTCTGGCGGGCACTTCTGGGAATTTCTCAATCACTCTTATAAAGGGACCCAAAAGTGTGGCATGCCCTTTGAGGATATTAAGCTTGGACCTTCTGTAGCCATCTGGTGGCCTGAAGGGGACAAGCCCAAGGATCCGAGTCAGCCCTCCTGTGGAAGGCAGGGCTGAGGATGGGATGGCATGCTTCAGTGGTGAACTTGCTGAGCCCAGAACCGCCAAGCCGGGCCGGAAGTCAGTTGGGTCTCTGTCCCTGGGCCTCAGCCTGCGCCTTCATTCATGCGCCCGCCTCTATGTGTGTCCAGAGGTCCCCTCTGAGCCTCACGCAGTCAGAGGCGGGGCTTTTCCAGAGGTGGCTGCGTCTGGAGTGTGTCATGGCTCTTTGAGAACTAGATTATTGGCACCACCCTAAATCCCGCAGCCCAGATATGATATAAAAGGGACAAAAAGAAGCTGCTGTTGTCACCTTTTTTTTTTTTTTTTTTTTTTCCTTCGAGGAACTGGGGATGGAAATCAGGCCCTTGCGCTTGCCACGGAAGCACTTATTCGAATCACTGAGCCATCTCCCCGGCCCCATGTCACCTGCTTTTGCTGCCTTCTGCCCACCAGGACCTGTATCTCCTCTGTGATGCCCCTCTGCCAAGCTACCCTGCCTTGGTGCCAGCCAGCTATGAACTGAACCTGTGAGCTAAAAATACCTCTCCTCCTGAAACCTCAGATGTTGGATATTTTGTCTTAGCAATGAGAAAAAAAAAGGCCTTTGCTTATTTCCTTCATGAACCTAGTTTTTAAAAAAAATTTTTTTTGAGACAGGCTCTCACTAGATAGTCCAGGCTGACCTTGAATTCACTATGGAGCCCAGGTGGTCTTGAACTCAAAGCCATCCTCCTGCCTCAGCCTCCCCAGTGCTAGGATTACAGGTGTGCACCACCACACCCAGCCATTCACTTGCATTTTGTCTGCATGTTGCCCAGCACCACCTCAGAATGTAACTTCTGTAAGGACAGGTCCTCCTCCACCTTCTTTATCACTGTAACCCCAATATCTAGCACATGTGGGGCGAGACAGTCCTCCTGCAGATATGTGCTAAACAGGAAGAAAAAAATTTCAGTACTTGATTACCTGTGCCAAATGGCAGTGAGCTACAAAAAGAAAAGGAAGCCGGGCGTGGTGGCGCAGGCCTGTAATCCCAGCACTAGGGAGGCTGAGGCAGGAGGATTGTTGTGAGTTCGAGACCAGCCTGAGCTACAAAGTGAGCTTAAGGCCAGCCTGAACTGCACAGTGAGACCCTGTCTCAAAAAGAAAAAAAAAAAAAAAAAAAAAAAAAAAAAAGAAAAGGAACTTCATTAAGATGTAATTATAGGGGCTGGGGAGACAGCTCAGTAGAATAAGCACTTGCCTGGCAAACACCAGGGCCTGAGTTTAATCCCAGTTCTGTCAAAAAATACAAATAAATAAATAAGATGTAATTGCAGGGGCTGGTGAGATAGCTCAGAAGACTAAGCACCTGTTTAGGCAAGCACAGGGACCAGGGTTCAATCCCTGGCACCACAGGCCACACCAGCGCCACCCCAGGGCATACTGAGCCAGCCACCAAGACCTGGTGTGTTGGTACACACTTGTAATCCCAGAGCTGGGGAGGCTGAAAACAGGAGGATCACGATGAGTATGAGCTGTGTAGTGAGACCTGTACCAAATACATTAAAAAAAAAAAAAAAAAGTAATTGCAGATGTGGCTTCCCTAGGCTGCGGCTGGAGGCGCCCCGGCCATGCACCGACTGTGCCGCGAGGAGCCCAGTACTTGACCTCTCTGAGGTTCCATCTCACCATTTCCAAAGCACAGCTGTGAAAGCAGAGCTCAACCAGCCGACATCTTGATAAAGCAACAGGTCCTCACCAATGTTCAGCTGGGTGTGTGCACCTGGCAGGGATAGGCTGAAGTAGGAAAGCAAGCTGGGGCCACTTCTTGGGGCTGTTTTCGGAGGGGGCAGGGACTTCCAAGTGATGGACCAAGTGCTGCTCAGCTCTACCTCACTGCAGTCAAATCCTTCTCCAAAACCCTCCTCGGTCTGCTTTCACCTGCCTACTCCACCTGCCTACCTCTAGCTAACCGAAGTCCACATGCTGCCCAGGTACCACCTGGGCTTCCTGAGCACAGCTGGGGGTGGGGTCACCTGTGCCAGGCAGCACAGCTGACAAAATCAGGAAAGAAGCAGGGGCGTCCGCCTAGAAAAGCTGTGATCAGTCCAGCTGGGCTCTGACCGGGTGAGGGTCCATGAGCAACCCTCCCATTCTCCGAACCTCCATCTCCTTACCTGATAAATATGGTTGGTCGGTTCTCCTTACTCTGCCAGGTGTGGTGGTGCACACCTGCAATCCTAGCACTTGGGAGGCTGAGGCAGGATGATGCCTGTGAGCCCCAGGCCAGCAAGAGCTGCATTGTGAATTCAAGGCCTGCCTAGATTACATAGTTTCAAAAAAAATAAAAGAGTAGGGATAAAGTAAAATATGATATGCTGTAAGACTTGAAAATTATTTTATTTTGAAAATTATTATTATTATTATTATTTTTTTGGCAGAACTGGGGATTGAACTCAGGCCCTTGCACTTGCCAGGGAAGCACTTATTCCACTGAGCCATCTCCCCAGCCGCCAAAGACTTTTTTTTTTGCAGAACCGGGGATTGAACTCAGGCTCTTGCGCTTGCCAGAGAAGTGCTTATTCCACTGAGCTATCTCCCCAGCCCTCTTGAAAATTATTTTAAAATTGTTCAACATATGAATTATTTTAATATATTCAGCCCTCCTGGCATAGAGATTGAATTAGAGACAAACAGTACTCAGGCTTTTTTTTTATGTACTTAGTACTGGGTCTACAAGGTCTCACTACACAGATTAAGACTCGTAGTGATCCTCCCGTTTTCAGCCTCTCAAACACTGGGATTACAGGCATGCACCACCAAGCCCAGTCTCAATCACCACTCAGCGTGCCACAGGGGCGGGACTGGCATGCCAGGTATTGAACACCGCATCTGCCTAAAAGGCACTTGAATCCATGGAGCTATCTAGCCAGCCCCACTCAGGCTATTTTTGCAGGATGCCAGAGTGCCATTAAGTAATTCAACATCAAGTGCCCACTGTGTTCCCAGTACTGCTGTAGGTGTTGAGAACAGACCAACAAGACCCTGGGTTTGGGCCGGGGACATAGCACAGTGGCATAAGCACCTGCCTGGTAAGTGCAAGGTCCTACGTTTGATCCCTGATACACCTCTTCCCCCTCCAAAAAAGACACTGGGTTTCCAGACACTGGAAAAAACTGGTTGGTGCAGACCTGTATCACCTGAAGAGAACCTCTGGCCCTCTGTGTAAATGGAGGGTGGACACAGGAGAGGGACAGAGAGTGGAGAAAGGCAGGAAAACTGGAAAGAATCGGTTTTGTTAAGTGTCTTTACGTCATTGTAATATCCTAAAAACACAAAACCTGAATTGAATCATGAAATATCAGACAAATATAAAATGAGAAACATCGCCTTTTAAAAATGTAATTGTAGGGGCTGGGGAGATGGTTCAGTGGAATAAGCACTTTCCTGGCAAGCGCAAGGGCCTGAGTTCAATCCTGGTTCCGCAAAAAAAAAAAAAAAAAGTAATCGTAGGGCATGGTGGCACACACCTATAATCCCAGCACTTGAGAGGTTGAAGGAGGAGAATCGTTGAAAGTTCAAGACCTAACTGGGCTACAAAGTGAGCTCAAGGCTAGCCTGGGCTGCATAGCAATACCCTGTCTTAAAAAGTAAAATAAAATAAATAAATAAAATAAAATAAATGTAACAAAAGACAAAAGAAGGTTGAGGAAAACTCAGGGATTAAGGGAGACTAAAGCCATGTAAGAAGCACGGGGCTTCGTTTTTTCCTGTGTTGGAAATTACAAAACTCATTATTGGATCTGCTGACAAAGTCGGAATGCAGAGGAGATAGTATATCTACTCCAATAAGAAGTCATCCTCACTCTTAGAAAAGCCACGCTTCCCTGGGTGGGGAGAAAAGAGGGAGAGGGAGAAACATAAAGCGAAAATCAACAACTGGTGAATCTGAGGATGCATACACACACACACACGTTATTTGTTCATGTCCTGTAACTTTTCCAAATACAGGTTTTTAAAGTATTGTGTCGGGGAGCCTAGGATTCTAGGCCATGCGCCTCTGCTCACTCCTTTCATGACCTTGAAGAGATTCTTCCCAATCCAGATGGTTTCTAAGGTTCTCTGCCTCTGGCAACCAAAGTCTCAGCTCTGAGGGAGTTTCCAGACAGGGTTTTGGAGAAAGCACTTAGCGTTCTGCAATTTGTCTTCAGTCCACCACAGCTTCTCCAAAGAGTCCACCGGTTCTCTTTCATCCGCCATAAGTTTGCCTTTGCCCATCTTTGCCATCTCTGCCAGCGGCCAGAGGGCCAGCCCCTCCTCCTAGTACCCTGGAGCTTATCCTCCCACCATCCCTAATTCGGTGGTGAACAGGCACGTGCATTTATCAACAGGAAACTACACCCCCAAAAGGCTTTGCGGCAACATCCCACAGGTTACCACCAAAGAGAAAAGTCTTTTCTGAGCGGGGCCAACCGCCGTATGGTCTTTGGGAATTGTAGTTCACCTATGAGAGAGCTCCGGGTCCAGGACCAGGCTGCAAACCACGCTTCCCAGAATTGACTGCGCTCCGGCCCGCCAATCGAAAGCGCGGGTCTTGAAGAAGGGGCGGGGAAAGGGGAGGAGCTGCGCGGCGCCTGCGCAGTAGGTGCGGCTGGGGAATTCATGTGGAGGTCAGAGTGGGTACGGGTGAGAGTGGTGAGTTGGTCTAGGCCCGTGTCTGGGCGTCTCCGAAGTTCTCCTTTGCTTGCTTATACTCAATTTGGGCCCGTGGGGTGCATGCATGGGTCTGCCTTTGAGGGAGAGAAGAGGAACTGAGCCCAGGAGGAGCCAGGGTTGCACAGGGGCAGGAAAAGTCCAGAAACTGTTAGCAATGGAGAGGATCGGCGTCGGGTCTCAGGCTGAAGACGTGCGATCAGGGCTCACTCAGTAGCTGGGAGCAGAGGTCTGAGCACGAGGGAAGGAGGGCTTGCGCGGGGGCAGCGGCGGCTTTGGGGCGGGGAATTAGAAAGTTGAGGCTCGGGGCCGGGGAGATGGCTCAGTGGAATAAGCGCTTCCCTGACAAGCGCAAGTGCCTGAGTTCAATCCTCTCTGAGTTCAATCCCCGGTCCCGCCAAAAAAAAAAAAAAAAGAAAGTTGAGGTTGTAGTGGCTTCCAGGGAGGCCCACTCGCTCCCGCCCCCGCCGCCCTGATCTGCAGAGCTCCGGCCGCGCTGGGCAGCTCCTGGGGCCTTAGGCCCGTGGGTCCTCCGGTTATCCTCGTCCCAGAATGCCGACCTGCCTGGGTAACAGCGGGTCATTCCTATACCAGGATGTCAGTGTGAGAGGAGCTAGACAGGCATGAAGCCCCAGTTCTTTTTTTTTTTTTTTTTTTGATCTTTTTGAGACGGGGTCTCACTATGCAGTTCAGGCTGGCCTTAAGCTCACTTTGTAGCTCAGGCTGGTCTCGAACTCACAACAATCCTCCTGCCTAAGCCTCTCGAGTGCTGGGATTACAGGCCTTCGCCACCATGAAGCCCCAATTCTAACCCTGATTGAGTCAGCGCTCTACACCAGAGTTTCCTCCTCTGGAGTATTCGTTGCAGAGCTGTTACTGTTTCTTGCGTTGCTGTCATTGTCGCTGTAGCACATTCTTGGAGTTGTTTTCCCAAGCGAAGTTTAATCATAACGAGCTACTCTGGGGGCCCCTCTGTCCAAAAATGAGCATGTGGTTTAGGGTGCGGGGTTCTCTATGGGTGTGAAGTCTGCACCTCGTTCCCGTTGTTGAATAAGGTCTTCCAGACGCTGTTCCTTGTGAAATTACAAAGGAGAAGCTGTGGGAGAAAATCAGCAGAGCGGTCCTGGCACTTTGCTAGATCCGGAGTGTAGCTCCTTAGTAGGTCTTCAGCGAGTGGTTCAGGAGTGGGAAGTCAGCAGCCAGCTTGTGTGACAGTTGTGAGCCCCCCTCAAGGTTTTGTCCTTTTACTTTGTTTCATTTCACTCCCTTAGGTGTGAGTGGGGCCCCCAGAAGGAAACATGGCCGCGAAAGTGTTTGAATCCATCGGCAAGTTCGGCCTGGCCTTAGCCGTGGCAGGAGGTGTGGTGAACTCTGCCTTATACAATGGTAAGCCACTGAGGCCGGGACAGGGTGCTGACACCTTCTGCCCCTCCGGGGCAGGGCCCTCTGTGGCCTGTACCACACTGTTATGTGGCAGCTGTTGGCTGTGATGTGTTCGTGGCCGAGAGCACCGTGTGGCTGTAGTCTTACCAGAGCCGGTTGGTCACGGTTCTCCTAGAGTGTCCAGGTTACTGGGAAAGGGGATTGGATCTCTGCCTGCCCATGGCATGTGTCAGCTCAGGATGAGACCCATTTGGGTGAGCTGGACCTGAACAGGAGCTTTTTCTCTGCTCATTCCAAAGAAAATACCTTTGAGATGCACTGCCCCACTTTTCCCACCAAGGCCAGGCTTTTTTCTTTTTCTTTTGGTGCTAGAAATTGAACTCAGGACCTTGTGCTTATCAAGTAAGCACTGTGCCACTGAGCTTTGTCCCTGGCCCAAGGCCGGGTTTTCATTCATTCATTCATTTATTTCAGTACCAGAGATCAAACTCAAGACCTTGTGCTTGCCAGGCAGCCACTTACACTGCTAAACTATGTCTCTGGCCCAAGTTGGGGTTTTTTTGTTGTTGTTGTTGTCTTTTTGAGACAGGATCTCACTATGCAGCTTAGGCTGGCCTTGAGCTCTGGCCTCACTTTGTAGCTCCAACTGGTCTCTAATTCACCATGATCCTCCTGCCTCAGCCTCCCAAGTGCTGAGATTATAGCATGCATCACCACGCCTGGCTGAGGCCAGGTTTTATGCCAGCTCTTACATCACTTTACATTGAGGCCTTAGACTACTTCTGCTTCTCTAAGCCTCAGCTTCCTCACCCTTCTAGCACTGAGGTAGAGCCAGTTTATCTCTAAGACCACCTCCAAGTTCACCATTCTATACTCTGCACAGCACAAAGCAGCAGTAGTTTGACCTGTCTGGTGGGTGGCTAACAAGAGTAGAATTATTTTGGGGTTTTTTGTTTGTTTGTTTTGTTTTGGTGGAACTGGGGATTGACCTCAGGCCCTTGTGCTTGCCAGAGAAGCGCTTATTCTACTGAGCCATCTCCCTGGCCCTAAAATACCATGTCTTTTTTTTTTTTTTTAAGCGGTACTGGGGATTAAACCCTGGACCTTGCACTTGCCAGGCAAGCACTTACTGAGCTATCTCCCCAGCTGAAGAGTAGAATTATTTTGACTGAACATGTAGTCCCAGCATTGGAGAGGCTAAGGCAGGAGGATCTCTTAGTTTGACGCTAGGCTGGGCTACGTAATGAGCTCAAGGCCAGCCTGAATACATACTGAGACCCTACCTCAAGAAGGGAGTAGGAGGGCCGGGGAGATGGCTCAATAGAATAGCACTTGCCTGGCAAGCGCAAGGGCCTGAGTTCAGTCTCCCATTCTGCCAGAAAAAAAAAAGATGTGTGTGTGGGGAGTAGGGTTATTTTCAGAGGAAAGGTCTTTGTTGGAGTAACGCTGAAGTGCAGAGAGGGAAAGACAAGAGCAGCTAAGTAGGAAAGCCTGCTTGGTGCCTGGCCCCTGTTGCCGCTTCAGCCCTTCCCTATGCATCTGCAGAGCTGTGTGGCTGGTGTCGTCAACTGAATGAACAAGATGGTGCTGAGATTTTTAGAGAAAGTGAGCTACTTGGAGAAAGAACAGGGCCTTCATGTTAGGGTTCCTGTAATAAGGATACTGTTTCTGGGAACACTGGGGTACCCTGGAGCTGGGTTGGCCTCAGAGGGAACAGTGAGATCTCCATGGCTGCAGAAATTTGGGGGGCTGGTTGCTGGAAGTATGCTGGTGAGAGATGGGGTTGGGTGGTCAGGAAGCCAGCAGCCATTCTTTGAAGGAGAAGGAAGGCTAAGATCCTATTACCAAAATCCTTGGGAGACGCCCAGGACTGGAGGTGATGCTTAGTTGTGTGCTGTTCAGAAGCGTCGAGAGACCACAAGCTCCTAAGGCACGGCAGGAGACTGGGAGACACAGCAAAAAAGTAGACAGCAGTAGGCTCTGAGTGAGGGAGTTTTCTGACCTGTCATCATTTCCCTTCCTAGTGGACGCTGGGCACAGAGCGGTCATCTTTGACCGATTCCGTGGCGTGCAGGACATCGTGGTGGGCGAAGGCACTCACTTTCTCATCCCGTGGGTACAGAAACCCATCATCTTTGACTGCCGCTCTCGACCCCGTAACGTGCCAGTCATCACTGGCAGCAAAGGTGAGTGGTGCCAGGGTCTAAATGTGCCCAGTTCCAGGGCTGGCATGGCATGCAGTCCCAGGGATTAAACTTGGAATCTTGTGCTTGCCAGGCAAGTGCTCATTACTCCAAGCTGTCTCCCCAGCCCTGTACCTATTTCTGAAGGTGTTACTAGGCACCTCTAGAGATGAGGAGCTTGTGTTGCCTGGGTATTTTTTGGCCAGAGTCTTACCTCATTGCCACCTGGTTCATGTTGTGAGCAAGCTATGGCATGCGTGACTTGGCTTGTCATCTTAAAACGTTGTGTCCCAAATATTACATGGTACCCATCAGACACATCATCTGGATTGTTCCTGTCAGAGGACACTCGGGACATGTTGAAAAGCATCATCATGGAATCCTTTTAAAAGTTTTCCAAGCCAGGCGTGGGGGTGCACACCCGTAATCCGAGCACTTGAGAGACCAAGACAGGAGGATCGCTTCAAGTTTGAGGCTGGCCTGGGCTACCTAGTGAGGTATTTCCTAACTTGGCAACACTCTTTTTTTTTTTTTTTTTTAATGGAGGTTGAGGATAAAACTTTATTGGAAAGAAAAGCTTCTGTTGGAGAGGGACAGAAGGGGGACCCAAGCGGGTTGCCCCTTGGCAACACTCTCCGGGCTTCTCTGCCAATGAAACCAGGCACACCTGCCTGGTGCCCCTTCAGGTCTTAACCAGAAGCTAATTTGCCTAGAAATTGTAGCAGGTGTAGGCTTCGACAGGTGCCTCCTACGGGGCTCTAACCCCAGCGCTTACCCCTAAGATTTACAGAATGTCAACATCACCCTGCGCATCCTCTTCCGGCCCGTCGCCAGCCAGTTGCCCCGAATCTTCACCAGCATCGGTGAGGACTACGATGAGCGCGTGCTGCCGTCCATAACCACTGAGATCCTCAAGTCTGTAGTGGTGAGTGGTGGGGACGCTGCGGGGCAGCAGGGCCCAGGCTTTCCTGGCTCCTCCCTTGACCACGCCTGCCCTGTGCCCACACCCAGGCTCGCTTCGATGCCGGTGAGCTGATCACCCAGAGAGAGCTGGTCTCCAGGCAGGTGAGCGACGACCTTACGGAGCGAGCGGCCACCTTCGGCCTCATCCTGGACGACGTGTCCTTGGTAAGCTCTGGAAGAGGCCAGGAAATGGGGGGGTGGCACTTCCTGCAGGGCCTGGCTCATGGTCTGGGCTGGACTCTCCCAGGTGCAAGAGTGGAGACAGAGCCACTCTCAGCTGTTTTCACTTGAAATTGTTTAGGGATAAGAGTTATCAAGATTCGAACTCAGGACCTTGCACTTGCCAGGGAGGCACTTTTGGTGCTGAGCTATCTCCTCAGCGCTTTTCCCTTCAGAGTAGAGCATCACCTCTCCTCCACTACACTCATTTGTCTTATGATCACCAGTTGTCTCCAGCGGGTCCCTGAGCACCAACCATGAGTGCTTCCCAGAAGGGTCCTGAGAGTCCGCTGAACCCAGGGGCTGCACCTCGTGGGTAGCAGAGGACAGCCCGGTGGTGGCGTTTCTTGCTGCAGCTACCTCCTGCCTGATCCTGGGCGCTTCCAACAGCGGGGGCTGGAGCTTGGGGAGTGGATCTGGTGGAAGGAAAGAGAGGCCAAGTGAGCAGTCTGTCCCCAGGCAGTACAGTATGGGGCCCATCCCTTTGGCTCCTTGAGAACTCTGTGTGTGTGTGTGTGTGAAAGCAGTTGCTGTGTATGTGTGAAAGTAGTTGCTGTGTGTGTATGAAAGCAGTTGCTGTGTGTATGTGTGTGTGTAAAAGCAGTTGTGTGTGTG
>PVKA01054273.1:0-10847 GCA_004027165.1 Ctenomys sociabilis
CTATCTGCATATTTAGGGTCCCAGTGGCTGTCTTTTCCAGGGAGGATGGGATGCCACATGCTTTGCCACCGCTGGCTGTCATAGTCAGATTCATCTCTGGTGTGGAGACACATGCTACATGTTGCTATAACAGGAAATGGGACTTGAATAAGACACTGTAAAGCTCTAAACTGTCAGTTTGGTCTGCACAGAATGACAGTGAACTGGACATGGCGGTGCACGCCTTTAATTCCACCACTCGGGAGGATGAGGCAGAACTGCTCAGAGTTGACCAGCCTGGACTACAGAGTGGGACCCTGTCTCAAAAACAAACAAAAAACCAAATACTAAAAACAAAACTACAGGCAAAGACTATGGGAGAGACGGTGTGAAACCCTGCCTGGAACCCCAAAACTCTAGGACGCTGAGGCAGGAAGACTGCAAGTTTGAGCCCAGCCTGGGTAATTTAGAGACTTAGTGAGACCCTGTCTCAAAATATAAAAGGGCTAGGGATCTAGCTCAGTGCTAAGGCCCTGGGTTCCATCTCCAGTACCAGAAAAACAAACAAGGCAGAGGTTAGTCTCCATCAAGCAGGTAATAAACAGGAAAGCCAGGTCAGGGCAATAGTATGGTTTCCACAGGTAACAATGAGTACTGCTAGAGTTGGGGTGTGAGGGCAGGAACCTTATCTGTCTTCAAATTGGGTACACAGCAGGTGCTCAATAATAGGTGTTTGTACTAGGAAACAGCGAGGGACAGCTGTCTTCCTGGGCTGACACAGTGTGGGCCTAGGGGGGCATGCAGAGAACCTGATGTGGAAGGTCAAGGCATGGACTTGGGGAGCAGCTCTGGTTGGATCAGGGTTGGTATTCATAGACTGCTTGAGAAACGACGTTTACTGGCAAGACCCAGGAGATCTGGCGACAGGTAGCACAGCATGTGACAGAGCTGAAACCCTCAGGAGACAGGAACCTGTGCTGTGCTGTAGGAGGCGGCAAGGCCACCATGAAACACGGGCCAGGCCAGGGCCACCTCCAAGGCCTGATTGGAAGCAACAGACAGGGCTTGGCTATTATTCGTGGCAGGGAAAGCTCCCCTCACCCCGTGAATGATCCATAGGAGACACCCAGAAAAGTGTTCAAGCATGGCCGGATGGGCCAGGTGTGGTGGCACATGTCTGTAGGAGACCAGCCTGGACTTAGTGAGACTCTGCTTTTTCAAAACACGCCCCAGCACCCTGAGAGGCTGAGGCAGACAGATCCTGTGCAAGCTATTGATGTGGTGAGACCCTGACTCAAAATGAGAATACAAGATTAAAGAGCCGTGGATGCGGCTCAGCGGTACCTAGCAGGCACTCTAGGCGCCGGGTCCCATTGCCAAGTTGCAGGGGTGCATGCCTACAACGCCAGCATGCTGGAAGGCTGAGGCAGGAGAATCGCAACTCTGATTAGCGCTTGTACACGTACTTGTAGAAGCGTCGGCCATCCAGGCGAACACCACGCGCACTGGGAAGACGACGTCAGCAGCGCCTCCCACACCTGACGGCCGTCAGCGGGCCGCCAAGTCTGGCCAAACCTGGCTCAGGGGGTAGCTCGGGGCAAAAGCCTGGGTTCGATCCCTGGTACGAGGGAAGAAGGGCGGCGCGGGGCACCCACCTGTACTCGTAGTCAGAGCCCGCCTTGGCCGAGCCGTCCTCCGTGCGGTAGTCCACGTAGAAGGTGCTGTTGCCCTCGCCGCCCTGGCAGGTGACGGACAGCAGCACGGAGCCGCAGTTCTCCAGGCAGTGGTACAGGCTGGGCTCGAAGAAGATGCGGCTGGCGCCGTCGTCCTCGTCCTCGCCGGCGCCCCCTGGCGGCGCCGCCCTGCGCGACGCGTCCGCCGCGTGCCGCCGCAGCACGTTGCCGGCGCCCGTCATCAGCCGCGTGGCCTGGATGCGGTAGAAGGCGCGGCTCTTCTGCTGGTGCAGCAGCGCGTAGTAGTTGGCGATGCCCACCAGCTGCTCCAGGTCCTTGTCCGGGTGCTTCTGCTTGAGGTCCTTGAGGATCTGGATGACCTCGCGGCGGCTGGCGTCCAGCTCGCGCGCCTCGGCGGGGCCCGGGCCCAGCGCGCCCAGCTCGCCCGGCGGCTCGGCGCCCACGAACGTGCCGTCCAGCTCGATGCTCTTGGGCGGGTCGCCCTCGGCGCCGATGATGATGCCGCTCCGCGGGTCGGTGCGGTAGCGCTTGTACACGTACTTGTAGAAGAGCAGCCGCTTGTCGGCCATCCAGGCGAACACCACGCACACCGGGAAGAAGACGAGCGTCAGCAGCGCCTCCCACACCTGCGGGCCGGGGGGCGTCAGCGGGCCGCCTGGGGGCCGCCGCCTCCGCCCACCATGCGTGCACCCCGGCCGCCCCCTCCATCTGCCAGCCGCCCTCCCGCTCCTGCCTGGCCATCTCTGCCTTCTAGGCATGGCTGGGTCTGTCTCACTTGGTGCTTTTGATCTTTCCTTCTCCCGTCTTTTTCTCTCTGCATCTCCATGTCCTTTTTTCATCTTTTTGAAGACACCTAGCTCCCTCCCTTTAAGTCTTCAAAGTTGTTTGCTTTCTTAGTCAACATAGGGCTCTCCAGAGAGGGCTGTGTGTGTGTGTGTGTGTGTGTGTGTGTGTGTGTGTGTGTGTGTGTGTGTGTGTGTGTGTGTGTGTTAGGAATGGGAAGTGAACCCAGGACCTTCTGCACTGAGCCACACTTCTAGCTCCTTTTTTTTTTTTTTTTTTGTCTTTTTGAGACAGGGTCTCACTATGCAGTTCAGGCTGGCCTTAAGCTCACTTTGTAGCTCAGGTTGCTCTCGAACTCAACAATCCTCCTGCCTCAGCCTCCCGAGCGCTGGGATTACAGGCATGCGCCACCACGCCCGGCTTTTACTTTTTACTTTTGAGACAGTCTTGCCGTGTCCCTGAAATGCCCAGATTGAGCTAGAATTTACAATCCTCCTGCCTCAGCTTCCCAGAGTACTGGGGTTACAACCAAGTAGCAACACCTTGAACTCCTCCATCCACCTTGTAGACACACTGAGAACCGCACCTCCCAGGGGCCAGGAACCCAAACATTCTCAGCAAGTGACAAATGCCCTCATGCTGTGGTCTCAACCATCTCGGGGCACAGCCTGTGTCTCTTCCTATCCATCTGTCTCTCCTCAGGGGCCCTCTCTGTTCACCAATGTTCTCTCCAACTCACAGTCACCTGTGTCTATGACCTTGCTGGACTCTCCCTCTTTTAATTTATATGGCACTCAGGGACTGGACTGTGACTCTAACAACACCAGGTGAGGCAGCACATGCCTATAATTCCAACACTTGAGAAGCGAACGTAGGAGAATTGCCCAGATTTTGAAGCCAGCCTGGCTATACAGTGATTCAGGGCCAGCCTGAAGTACATATTGAGACTCAAAAAAAAAAAAAAAAAAAAAAAAAGAAAGAAAGGAACAAGAAAAAGAGAAGTGACTTGAACAGGGTCATTACGATTACCACAAGCCCAACTGTCTTGGGCTCACCAAGGTCTCAGAGCCCTCTACCTGAGGCCAGAGAATAGCCCCCAAGACTTGTCTGCTCACCTTGCGCAAAGACTCAAACGTTATCTTATCACTAAATATAAAGAAGAGAAGGTTTGAAGGGTATTTATAGTCCCAGGGACAGGGAAGTTCCTTCTACATGAGCCTGGTAGGGACTCATCTTTGAAGATCCAATCACCACATCCAGGTCACTGTTTACTGACAACTCTGAGTAAACTTGGACTTGGAAATCACAGAGCCACCCAAAGCCACTGGACAAGTTTGTGAGGGAAGTGAAATTCGAAGCACCTGCTTTCTATAGGATCTCAACACATCCCTAGTACTGCAGGAAATGCTTTGCTAATCAAAGGAAACCCTCCACTTCCTGGCCTGAATTTCCTCCCTGCAGGTAAGAAATGGTGGTCCCAGCAGGCTCAGACTGGAGGGGACTGGGACTCCCTGAGTTACTATTGGGCTGGGGTACTGAAATGTAGGGTGCTGCTAGCTTGTCATCGGAGTAGGGAGACAGTGTGGTTGAGGCCAGCCTGGGCTACACAGTGAGTTCAAGCCTGGCCTGAACTACATAGCAAGACCCTGTCTCAAACCACCCACCCCCACCACACACTCAGGAAAAAAAGGGGGATTTCCCAGTGGACCATTGTGGCTGCAAAACCCTGTTTATAATGAGGAGCCCTGGGCTGGCAAGATAGCTCAGCGGTCTAAAGCGCCTTCTTTGGCAAGCTTAGGCAAGCTCTCAGGGGCCGCGGTTCGAGCCCCAGCCCACATGCCATGCCAGCCCCTCCCCCCAGGGCAGGCTGAGCTGACCTCCCCCATTCCCGCAAAAAAAGAATCCGTGATGTGTAGCGAGACACTGTAATGAGGAGCCCAGAACCCCTCCTGCTTCTCTATAGGCTGAGCTGCCCTGCGCGGCTTCGCATTGGCCGGAAGCACTGTGCTATGAGCTCTGCTGCCCTGGCTGCCTGCATCCACCGTTATGATATTCCTCCTTCTCAAACACCC
This sequence comes from Ctenomys sociabilis, assembly GCA_004027165.1. NCBI lineage: Eukaryota > Metazoa > Chordata > Mammalia > Rodentia > Ctenomyidae > Ctenomys > Ctenomys sociabilis. The sequence goes on from PVKA01054273.1 coordinate 4,529, forward strand.
AGCTTCCTTGGTATAAGCGTGAGCCCGCACGGGGCCCCTCCTCCTCACAGCTGGGACAGCGGCTGGAGCTCACAGAAACATGGCCACACCTACTCTGTTCCAAGCATCAGTTCCTCAGCTATTCTGTTGACCCTCATGATGGCCCTAGGAGGTCAGCACCATGGTGACCCACATTTTATGGGTGGGGCACTGAGGCGCTGGGTTGCACAGCTGGGGAGCAGCAGAGTTGGGATTTGGCCCAGGGCCCCTAGTCCCTTACAGTAGAGTAAAATGGGACATAAAGAAATGTTGTTGTCCAAAGGGGATGTTGGGTATGCAAATGGGGGATATTCTAACCTCTTTCTTGGTTCATATGTGAAAATTGAGGCCCAGAGAGGGTGTGGGCTTCGGCTGAGATCACACAGCAATGTGGAGGCCATACAGAGGCCGTCTGAGCTTTCCATTCACCAGCTTTCTAAGGAAAATATCCTGGAATTCTGGGGTACTGCTGGAGGACCTCATATGGTCATTTGTCCACTTGCATTTTGAACTTTCCTTCTGTCCCCTGGGTCCCAGCTGCTCCTTCTCAGGGAGACACAGCCCCTGCCCTGCCCTGCCCCACTGCTCACTCATGGGTTGACACTTCTCTTTGCACAGCCTTGATGTAGCTCCTTGTCACAAGCACTTTTAGAAACCTAAGTTAAGACACCTGAAAACCGCTGGGCACTGGGCATGGTGGTGCGTGCCTGTAATCCCAGCACTCAAGAGGCTGAGGCAGGAGGATCCTTGTGAGTTTGAGACCAGCCTGGGCTACCAAGTGTGCTCAAGCCCAGCCTGAGCTGCAGACAAGACCCTGTCTCAAAAAGACAAAAGAATAAAAAAGGCACTCGAAAACAGCACAGTGTCCTTTTTGCATTTGTCATCCTGACAGCCAGGAAACTCAGGCTTCTAGTCTTCAGTCAGTGGTGTCACATTCCCCCTGCCTGCCTCACCCTGTCTGCAGGGCCTGGATCCCCCTTTCCTTGCTGCAGTCTTGTCTTACACATCCCCCTCAAAGCATTTTTTAATCTGTGGCACTAGAGCCTTTTGGGGAAGAAGCATGAACTGGAAACCCTATGGCTGAGACTAGATTACACACAAGTGTGAATGAAGCTGGGAGCTGTCCATCAATTATGCATGTGTGTGAACGAATTAGGCCGGGCCCATAAATAAATTATGCAAATGTAAGTGACAGCCGGGAGTTGTGGGGAATAAATGAAACAAATGTCTCGCAGGAAGCCTGTTTGAGGACCCAGGTGAAGCCAGGGAGAGGCAAAGGCTCCTGGGAACAAAGGTGTAAGTGATCGGCTGAGGTCTAAACACTGTCTCGCTGTTGGAATAAATTATGCAAAGTGGACACAGCTTGTATCCATGTTGGATTGGATGGGAGTATAAATTACACCAAAGCAGCATAAATTATCTTGACATCAGAAACCGATGATGAATAATGAATGAATTATGCAAACCACCACTACATATCTAGCAACCACAGGACTGAAGTAAGCAGATGCAGCCGCACATCTGTGAGAACCCCAGGATGCATTATGTAAACTGTACCACGTTAACCAACCAGTTAGCACTGTCAGAAAACATGGGGCTGGTTTATGCTAATACCACATGAATTAGGCAAACAGGAATGTCTTATTGCAAGAATGGAAATAAATTATGCAAAAGACAAGAAATATAGGTAAATATACAATCATTCCTTGTGCGCATTACACAGACCCAGGGATGCTGTTGGCACATAGGAGGTCCTTGTGAGAGTTAGACAGCACCCTTCTGTAGTGTAACACCCATTCCTCTGTCCCCAGGGTGCTTTGCTCACCTTCCACAAACAGGGTTTGCGGGGACCAGTGGGTCTGCAGCCCTGCTTTGCCCTCTGTGGTTCAGTCCCCTTAGGCGGCGTGTGACCTGCTCAACCACCCCCAGCGCCCCTCTTTGATGTGAACCTCTGATCTGCAGAGATCAGTAGCCCTGTGGATTTTTGCACAAGCATCAAAAAGGTATCTGCTGGCTCACCTGGACCACACCCGGGGAAAACACGGCAAGGATGAGATAGAGCCAGACGTAGGCAAAGATACTCCAGGAGGCAGTGACAAAGAAGACCCTCAGGTGCTTGATCTTGCGGCTCTCCCCAGCGGGGATGACGTAGATGCACACAGCGATGACGACGAACATGTTGAAGGCGGCGCTGCCCACGATGGTGCCTGGGCCGAGCTCGCCCGCCTGGAAGTTGTGGCCACAGACCTCGATGACAGACAGCAGGATCTCAGGCGCCGAGGAGCCCAGGGCCATGAGCGTGAGGTTGGACACGGTCTCATTCCAGATGCGCACGGTGCCCACGCTGGTCTCGCCGTTCGCCTTGGTGATGGTGATCTCCTTCTCCTTGGATGTGATGACCTCGATGGATGCCATGAAGCGGTCAGCAATGATGGACACACCCAGGAACATGTAGACCATGGCCACGAAGTACACCACGGCACGCGCAGCTTTGTCGCCCAGTGACGGGTCATCTGGCTCCCACACAGGCAGCAGCACCCCGGGCTGGCAGCGGTAGGAGCCCTGGCAGCCCTCTGTGCTGGCATCGCTGGCATTGGTTGGGGGAGGTGGCAGGGATGGGCTTGGGGTGGCTGCCCCAGAGCAGGGGGGAGCCCCCAGGAGGAGTGCAACCCCCACCAAGGCCAAGCCAGCCATGAGGGGTAGTGGGGTCCTAGGAAGGAGGAGGACCAGGTGAGAGGAGCCCACCTGCCTGGTCACACAAAGTCACAGTTTAAGGGGCTGGGGAAATGGCTCAGTGGAGTAAGCGCTTCCCTGGCAAGCACAAGGGCCTGAGTTCAGTCCCAGGCTCTGCAAAAAAAAAAGAAAAGCAGTGCGACCTTCACAGGGCCCTGATGGACAGCAGCCTCAAAAAGCTGGAAGCACAGGGTGCAGGTGATTTGCAGTGGAATGTTATGCAGCACTTAAGGGGGAGTTTGGGACACATGTGATATGTGACCATGCAGGAGAACAGACAGACATGACAGTGGGAGGAAGACAGAAGCCAGGCACACAAAAAAGTGTGGACAGCAGGGGGAATGGAGTCCCTGATGTGCTAGGTGATCCTGAAGGTTTGTTTCTGCTTGGGATCTGATTGGCAGTAAATGCTGTCGAGTCTGTCTGTCTGTCTGGGAAGGGGCTAGGCAGGGGCCACAGGAGGTCTTGTCTACACTCCTCCTTGGGGTGCAGGCAGCTGCTGGTCTCTCCAGTGCTCCTGGCTGTCTGAGCTGAACTCTCCCCAGTGGCTGCAAAGTAACAGCAGGGACCCAGGGCTTCCGTCTGCTGAAGGTGGGGTGAGGCCCCTATAGATTCAGCACCCCCTCTTCTGCTCCTGGGTCTGTGCAGGCCATGTGTGCATCTAGGTCTCCTTACAAGTGCAATCTGCCTAGAGCCCTCCCTGGCCCTCCAGGTGTCATGCTGTCCCCCTAGCTTTCAGGTGGACACTCCTTCCCACCCACCCCTCCCACCTCACACCCTCTCCTTTCCTGACCACCCCATCCAAACTGACTCCTTTTGAAAGAGAGGATCAAAGCTCAGAGAAGTTAAAGAACTCTCCTAAAGTCACCCAGCACCTAGGGCTTCGGGGTTCTCTCTCCAGGAGGAGGCCCAGGGCCCCGCCCTCCCATTACCATGGTAACCCTGGCACCCATAAAAAGGGACAGAGATTGGAAGGCAGGTGTCAACCAAGCCTCCTTCCTCACGCACTCTTGGGCTCTGCCAGCGTCGAGTCTCCCAGTAACTTCATTTCTGCCTGCAGAGTTGCTCTGGGCGTCTAACCCTCAGCCTAGCCCCAAGCTCGGCTCGCCCACGGCTGAGAGCCGGCTCCTCTGGGGGAGGGAAGCAGAATGTTGGCAGAACTTCTCCAAAAGGGAGGGGGAGAGGGAAAAAGAGGGAGAGGAAGGGGAGGGGGGAGGAAGGGAGGGGGGAGAGAGAGAGAGAGAGAGAAGGGGTGGGAGAGGAATGATTCTTAAAGGGCCACAGCACAATTAGTCTCCTAATGATACATCTAATTAGCAGCCCCCTAATTAGCAGCGACTTAGGCGTAATTACAAACCCACCAGGAACCAAAGCAGAGCCTCTCAGGGGCTCCCTTCTCCACCCCCTTCTTTGGCTCTCCGAAGCAGGGCCATGAATTCCTTCCAGGAAGTTACCCCCACAGTCCAACCACCTGTCTCTGTGCGACAGTTCTGAGGGGAGATTGGGTAGCCGTGCCTGTGCCCCTGCCCAGCGTTCTCTGGCCCAGTCACCTCCCGGGGATCTGGGGAAAGCAGCCCAGCTCAAAGCCTTTTCCTGCAAACTCCTCTCACTGGGGCCCCGGGGGAGGAGGGGTCGGAAGAGAAGGCCCTGGATAAATATTTGTAAACCCGGTGCGCGCCGCCAGGGACAGCCAGAGCGCTGCTTCTGCCTCGTCTACCAGCAGCCCTGGAATCTAATCTGGGCCTAGAAAGTAGGGGTGAAAGGATCAGGTTGAGCAGGCGGCAGAGCGGGAGGGCAGATGGAGCCCCGCCCAGGGCCTGGTGGGCCGGCTGGGTCCGTGGTGGGTGGCCCAGTTCATCTGGGTGCCTTGGTGGCTGCTGCAGGGATGGGTTGGGACTGGCCTGGGGCTTTCCGCAAGCTGCGGCCCAGCGTGGGGTGGGGTGAGCAGGTGTGTGGGTCCCGCAGGAGAGGGCGGGGCATTGCAGAGTGGAATCTTGCACTTGCGTGTGCGGGGGGGGGGGGGGGGCACTCACACCGGCCTGCATGTGCCAGCCTGGGGATCACAGCCAAGAGTACCTACCATGCACTGACGGGTAAACTGAGGCCCAGAGGAGGAGGCACACGGCTAAGTCACACAGCTTGGAGTCAGCAGTTGGACAGAAATGAAGAGTCAGGGCCCTGGACGCCTAACATGGGGACTTTTTAAGCCATCTGGAGTGCCAGGCGGTATGATCTGTCACACAGGGCAGGAACCTCGCTTAAGGCCAGGGAGGTGCTGGACACACAGGCACACACACTCATACGCAGCCCCGTGCAGCTCAAGCTCAAGCCCAGGTCCACATCTGCCTGCAACCTGATGCACCCCCCCTTCTCCAAGGAAGCACTGGCTGCTTTCTTGGACCTGAGAGGGCTCTGTCCCGGAAAACATGGGGACCCTCTGTGACCTGTCCCCAGGAGACAGGTCTGAGGCTGGCAGGTCTTGTGGGATGGAAGGGAGGCTGCAGGCAGGACTGGCCCAACCTGACCCAGAATCTAGCACTGTCTCCAGAGCAACAGTAATTGTCAAAAGATAAATCAGGAAACGGACAAACAGCATGAGATATACAAGTCAGATTGTGGGTGGGACTGGTCCAGTTTGAAGGGAGAGGTTGGACTGGGGAAAGGATAAACCCAAGTGCTACGGCAAAGGCTACAGGTTAGACAGCCAGCAGGACTGGGGAGAGGCTCTGTCCTGGAACGAGGGGGGCGATGCTTTGGTGGCAAGACGGGGTCGGCTTGGGGCACTGGGAACATCCCTCTGGGGAGACCCTCTGGCCAGGTCAACCAGAGCCAGGGGCGGAGACAAAGGTGTGTGGGAGGAGAGTTAAAGGCTGGGAGAGGGAGAGGCCAGGGGAGCAGGGTGGGAGATGCCTAGAGATCAGAAGGAAAAGGGAGACACAGGGCAGACGGACGGACATGGACAGGAACAGACGGACAGAGCCCCAGGAAGGGCTAGACAGGGGCACAGAGACAGAAAAAACAGATGGCGCAAGGGGCAGGCAGAGAACCGGGGGGCTTGGAGTCAGAGCCAGGAAAGCCACAGAGCGACCAGAGCAAACAGAGGTAACCCTGATAGGCGTCCGGACAGGCATCCCCGGCCCCCAGAGCGGCGCAGAGGCGGAGATGAGACCCAGAGGCGGGAGGGAATCGGCGGGGCACGGGGGTCACCCAGGTCCCCTGGTAGGGGTGTCCCGTCCTGCACCCCGCGCGGCGGCAGCAGGGGGTACCCCCTCTTAGGGGGCAGCACCGCCCCCCCACCTCCGCCCATCCGACCCCATCCCTGAGAGCCAGACAAGGAAGCGCCCCGCTTCTCCAGCGCACCCCGAATGGCACACCTCGGTGCTGAAACCCTGCCCAGCACCCTGGGAGTCTCTTACCTGCGGCTGTGGCCTGGGACAAGTCCCCCCAGCATGGGGATGGCAGCGGTGGGCGACTCCGCCCGAGGAAAGGGAGCGAGGCAGAGAGGAGCGGAGCTGGGAGAGCGAGGGAGCAGGGAGGAGGGGAGGGAGGGGCGGGGGAGGAGCAGCAG
>PVKA01054274.1:0-10846 GCA_004027165.1 Ctenomys sociabilis
TGGTCACTTAAATGGCTTCATGATGACAAATGTGGCAAGAGAAATGACCCAGTGAGTGCAGAGTCAGGAGACAAGGCTGAGTGAGCAGAGCCCATGTGAAACAAGGGCCTGCACTCTGGGGAGGACTGGACAGAAGCGGGGGTGATGGGAACGCCACAGGCTCTGCGTGTGACTTGAGATTGGTGAAATTTTGTTAAAGGTGGAAACTAAATGCAATGCAGGCATGCAAATGTGACTTTGCTTGAAATGAATAAACAGAACATTGTGTCTAAGGCCTATACTCAGCCAGTCATGGGGGAACCTCAGATTCTTGTGAGATTTGCCTGCAGCATAGCAACAAGAATGTCACAGTAAATGACCCCATAATTTGGTAAGGGAGAGGCAAACAACCTACTCTGACACATGGCAGAGTATTCTGTGTTTTAAAGCATTGCACTCAGTAGAAGAGATCCCACACCAGGCACTGAGAAACCTGTGACACTGAACCACAGGAGGTGGCAATGGCAGTGACATGCTGGGTGCAGGGGTGGAGAAAGCACCCTGGAGCAGCACCACAGAAGCACTATCCCAGTGCGCTGCAATGCAGCCCAGCTCTGCACCTAGGAGAGTTCTCTCCTGAACCCCACAAAGCCTATTAAATTCCATGAAGAAGGGCTCTCTGTTGCAAAGCCCTGAACACCACTGAGTTTACAGGCTGGAGGCAGACACTGTCCAGCTGAAGGCCCTGGTCCAGCGGTCACTGCAGTGGAGAGAATAGCCCAGCTCAGTGGCTGCAGAGATCACTTCCTGCCAGCCCACAGGAACCACTGATCTCCTAGGTGATTGAAACTGGAAGAGGGAGCAAAGGGACAGAGAGGAGTCCTCAGAGGGTGCACACAGGCTGGGTTGTCACCTCTGCTTGAGCGCAGCGCACCAGTAACATTCCCATCCACAGGACAGGCTTAGTAGGCCTGGGCCTTGGCTGCATGCAGAGCATGGGAAGCTGCGAGAGGGAAACTGGGAGGAGGACGCAGCAGAGCTGCGGCAGAACCTTGGCTGGGGAACCGAGTGCTCCTGCAGGGGATAAGCAGTGCGGACCTGTATGTTCTGAGGTTACCAGCAAAAGGGGCACCTGAGCACTGCAGCATTTATAGGGCATTTGGCATGTGTGTGTGTGTGTGTGTGTGTGTTTGTGTGTGTGTGTGTGTATGTGTGTGTCTGTGTGTGCATGCACACATGTGTTCCTCTGTATTTTAATTTGACCTGCTGAACATGAGGCCTTTCCATATTTTGCTATGTTGTTTGGCATGTGTGCATGAGTGTTCTAATGCTGCTCATAAAGCACCCCGTGCAGTTAATTCCCATATGCTCACTTCACATGGCATTTCTAGGTGTAAGCTGATCTCACTGTATTTTCAGTGCAGCAGGTGGATTCTGTTTCTTCTCTCCTTCTTCACCTCCCACTTCAATCTCATCCTTTCTTTGCCTGAATTATTTTCCCCTTATACCTTCTCCCATCTCTCCACTCTTCCTTTTTACCTTTTTGTGCTGATGATTGCTCCTCCCTTTCCACCTCCTCCTCTTTTATACAGAAGCCCTTCAGAGTAATCTAAGTTCTTTAGCACTCTAGCACATCGCCTCAGGCCCTTCCTTGGAAAGCCACGCTTTGCGGTGTCACTCAGACTGCACTAGTGGGGTCTAGCATTGGGCTCCACTTCCCTTTCCTCTCTCAGGATCCACCCAGGCCTCATGTCCACTCTATCCACCCCTCCCCCTTGCACTCCCACAATGCCCTCCCCCTCCCCTTCTTCTTTATAGAAGAACCATTACTAAACTTTAATCTTCTGGTTTTTTTTTCTATTTTACAGTGCATTGTGTGCATGCATTCATAAACGACTGTAACTAATTTTTTTCATTTTTGTTTTATTTTTTGTTTTGTGTTGTTTTTACTGAAAAACAAATAGAAATGAGACAGTTTCAAATCAAATTAACAGGACAGATTCAATAATTAATACATTGCAAATTGTTTTCATAGTGGTTTTTTGTTGTACAAGGTGCATACATGATATTCTACTTACAGACACTATTAAAAGATGTCTCTAATCAATGAATAAGAGAATGTAGCTCTGTACTTAACTTATTTTTTAAAGCTGACTTATAGCACAATTTCAATAATTAATACTTTTTATCTTGTTGTCTTTCTAGTGGTTGTCCATAGTACCAGAAGCCAACACGATATCCTGTTCAAACACTATTACTGCAAATCTTGCTTCTCATAGAATTATGCAGAAGTACTACATATTTATCCTAACTGGACTGCTTTTACAAAGACAACATTCCTCTTCCTTTGATTCCCACATTTTTTGTCTAGACCTGTGGAAGATGGGAACTCCATTATCATTAAACCATTATAGTTGCCTGAACTCGGTGATACAATCATTCCAGATGTGCACAATAATAGTGAGTTATCTGAAGAAGTGGTTGACTATAGCCATTTACAGCAAAACTTATTATTATGGCCCCACTTTCTGTACCACATATTTATACTTTTGTGCTGGATGGTTAAGACCGAGATAGATCAAGACCTATATAGCAAAAAATGTAGCTTTTGTATTTGATAAGGTCAGTGAAGTCCCGTCAGGCTTTATTTCTATATGTACCTCACTCTGTAGATCTTTGTGTCAGCCATGTGGACGAGTCATAGACATTGCTTGACCAGTTTGCTCTCTGTGAGAGCCTGAGATAAAGTTTTCATTTCATGTGACTCTCCCCAGGCACACTATACATCATCAATCTCTTTCCTCTGTGGCTCAATAATCTTCATGATCAGAAAATTTGGGGCACAACTGAGTTCCATCATGTTATAGTACCAGTTCTCCTATGTCCTGAGTCTTCACTAATGTTGAAAACCTAGGGGCAAAATGTTGGCTGACCTTGTGGCCCTTCCATTTCTCCAATTGTTGATCTATGATATTAGGTTGCTAACCATCAAAAAGAAAAGCTGATTACTACCACGCAGCATACACCGTTCATTTTGCCCTATCTGACTAAATTCTTTTCAGTTGTTGTTGTACATTTCTATTTGCATTTCTTCTTTTGACTTCTTATACTATGGAGACTATATGATATTTGCACATGTGTCTCTGGTTTATTTCACTTATGAGTATACGTCCAAGTATCATCCAGTTCAATATAAATGCTTCAAGTTTATCATTCTTTATAGCTCAGTAATATAGAAATATGACAGCATATAGAAATATGACACCTTTTTGAACCATTCCTCATGTGACAGACATCTTGGTTGTTTCCAAGATTTTGCTATCACAAATTATGCTGCTATAAACATAGGTACACATATATCACTATGATATAATGTTTTCAGTTCCTCTGGGAAAATTCCCAGTAAGGGGAATAGCCGGCTTGAATGGGATTTCCAGTCCTAGTTTTGTGAGGAGTCTCCACACTGATCTCCACAATGGTTGCACCAGTCTACATTCCCACCAGCAGTCAAGAAGTGTCCTTTCTCCCCACATCCTCTCTAACATTTGTTGCTGGTTGATTTTCTTATGATAGTTATTCTTTCTGGAGTAAGATAGTATCTCAGTGTTTTTTTTTTATTTGCATTTCACGAATGGCTAGCGATATGGAGCATTTTTTCATATATTTATTCACTTCTTTAATGTTTTCCTCTTAGAAGTTTGTATTCATCTCAGATGCCCATTTCTGAATTGGGTCTTTAAGTTTGAGGGCCCTGTTATATCTTATTTCTTTATATATTCTAGACAGCAGACCTCTCTCTAATTGCTTATTTGGACTTTTTCAAAATTTGTGGGTTGTCTTTTCACTTTGTTGACAATTTCTTTTAACACACAGAAAATCCCCAAAAAGAGTTGATCCCAGTTGTTGATTCTTTCATGTGTTTCCCATGCAAATATAAGTTTGTTCATGAACTCTTTGCCTACCCCTATGTCTTCAAGAATTCCACCTAGTTTCTCTTCCAGGAGATTGAGTGTTTCTGTTTTAATGTTTATATCTTCATTCCATTTTGACTTTAACTTAGGGCATGGTGATAGAGCTGGGTCAAATTTTAGTTGACATGTAGAAAGCCTGTTTTTCCAGCACCATTTGTTAAAGAAGCTATCTTTCTTCTAGTAAGGATGTTTAGCCATTTTGTGCACGATCAGGTGGCTGAGTGTGTTCACAGAGCCTTCTGCATCTTCTAATCTATTCCATTGAGCCTCAGGTTTATTTCATTGCCAGTACCATGTTGATTTTATCACAGTAGTTTTGTAGTATAATTTCAAGTCAGGAATTGTGATGCTTCCTGCTTTGTCTTTGTTGGCCAGGATTGCCTTTGCTATTCTCAGTCTTTTGTAGTTCCAAGTAAATTTTAGGAACAATTTCTCTAGGTCTGGGAGCTATGTTGGTGGTAGTTGGATAGGGATTGCATGAAATCTGTACAAGAAGTTTGGGAGTATGTCCATCTTTATGATGTTGGTTCTTCCTATCCAGGAACATGGAATACCTTTCTATTTTCTGAAATCGACAGTAATCTCTTTTCTTAGGGTGTTGTAATTTTACATGAAAAGATCTTTGACTTCCGTGGTTAAGTGAATTCCAAGGTATTCCATTTTCTGTGGTCTTATTGTAAAAGTTATTGTTTCTATAGTTTCCCTCTCAGTGTGTTTGTTATGTGTGTAGGGGAAGGCTATTGATTTTTGAGTATTGACATATCCTGCTATGCTAGTGAATTTGTGTATCAATTTTAGTAGCTTCTTGGTGGAACTTTTTGAGTCTTCCAAGTAAATATCATGTCATTGGCAAATAGTGATAATTTAACTTTTTCTTTACCTATTCTTATTCCTTTTATTTTTCCGAATTTTCTAATGGCTGTTGCTAATGATTCCAAAACTATATTGAATAGGAGGTGTGATAGAGGACATTCTTGTCTTGTACCTGTTTTAAGAGTAAAGGATTTCAGTTTTTCCCCATTTAGAATTATATTTGCCATTGGGTTATCATAGATGGCTTTTATCAAATTGATGTAGAGGCCATCTTTTCCAATTTTCTGTAGGATTCTGAACATGAATGAATGTTGGACTTTGTCAATAGATTTTTCTGCATCAATTGAGATGATCATGAAGTTTTTAGTTTTCAGTCTATTAATATAGTGTCTTACATTTATAGATTTTCAAATATTGAACCATCCTTGCATCCTTGAGATGAATCCTACCTGGTCATGGTGTATGATCTTTTTGATGATTTTCTGTATTCTATTTGGTAGGATTTTATTGAGGATTTTTGCATCTATGTTCATGAGGGCGATTGGCCTGTAGTTCTCTTTTGTAGTAGTGTCTTTCCATGTTTGTTTTGGAATCAGTATAATACTTGCCTCCAGAAATGATTTTGGGAGGACTGTTTCCTTTTCAATTTCATTGAAGAGTTTCAGCAGTGTAAGGATTACATCTTGTATAAATTTCTTGTAGAATTCAGCTGTGAATCCATCAGGAACTGGACTTTTCTTTGTCGGTAGGCTTTTTACTACATTTCCTATTTCGTTGGCTGTTATTGGCTTATCGAGAGTTGTTATATGTTTTTGGTTCAGTATTGGTAATTTGTACCTTTCAAGGAATCTGTCCATTTCTTCTGTGTCTTCTATTCTGTGAGAATAAAGATTCTTAAAGCAAGTATTGATAATCTTCTGAATATCCATGGGGTCTGCGGTGATTTCACGCTTTTCGTTTCTTATTGTTTGTATTTGCATTTTTTCTTTCCTGTGTTTGATGAGGTTGGCTAGAGGCTTATCACCTTCATTTGTCTTCCAAATAGCCAACTTTTTGATTTGTGGATTCTTTGAACTGTTTCCTTCATCTCAATTGAATTAATTTCTCCTCTAATCTTTATGATTTTGTCCCGTCTTTGGGCTCTGGGTTTGGTTTGATCTTGTTTTTCTAGATATTGGAGATGCAACATTTGGGTATTTATTTGTTCCCATTCCATTTTCCTAATGTGTGAGTTCATAGCTTTGATTTTCCCTCTAAGAACTGCTTTCATCGCATCCCATAAATTCTGATAAGTTGTGGTTGAATATTCATTGAATTGTAAATATCGTTGAATTTCTTGTGTAATTTCATCTGTGACCCATTGATTTTTGAGTAGGATGTTGTTGAATTTCCAAGTATTTAGTGGATTTTTATGGTTTCTTTAGTAATTTATTTCCAGTTTCATTGCACTGTTGTCATGAGACAATTTCTATTTTCTTGCATATATTTAACCATGATCTATGGACTAGTATGTGGTCTGTTTTGGAAAATGACCCATGTGCAGCTGAAAAAAAATGTATATTCAGCTGTGGTTGGGTGGAACACTAGGTATATTCCCACCATGTCCATTTGTTCCAAACTCTGTTTCGGTTCTGCTACTTACTAATTTTTTGTCTGATGGATCTATCTTTTTGAGATAAGGGGTTATTAAGGGATTGTGTTCTTGGACATTAGATTTTTCGCGTCCATTAAGTCTTGTCTTAGATAGTTGCATGCTGCTGTGTTTGGTGCATAGATATTTATGAGTGTTACCTCTTCCTCTTGAATTTTTCCCCTGACCAATATATAGTGGCCTTCTTTGTGTAGTTTGATCATTCTTGGTTTGAAGTTGAGACTGTCTGAGAACAGAATTGCTACTCCTGTTTTTTTCTGAGGTGCTGGGGCATGTAGTATTGTTTTCCATCCTTTGACTTTGAGCCTATGAAAGTCCTTTTGAGTTAAGTGTATTTCTTGTATACAGCATATTGCTGGATTTTGCTTCCTAATCCACTGTGCCAGCCTAGTTCTCTTAGTTGGTGAACTGAGTCCATTTGCACTGATGGTTGTAACTGAGATGTGTTGACTTATGATTCCCATGATCTTTACCTGCTGTTGTTTCCTTCTTTTTATACTGGATTTAATTGTTTGCCGTGTTTAGTGCGTTCCTTCCATTCTCATTCATGGAATTCTGAATATTATTGTCTCTCTCTAGAACATCTTTCAGTAGTCTGTGTAGGGATGGCTTTCTCATCATGAAATTCTTTAGTTGTTCTTTGTCCTGGAACCATTTCACTTCTCCATCAAACTTGAAAGAGAGTTTTGCAGAGTATAATAGTCTAGGCTGAAATTTGTTTTCATACAAGACTTGAAGAACTCTGCTCCATGCTCTCCTTGCCTTCATGGTTTGTGTAGAGAAGTTGGCTGTAATTCTGATGGGTTTTCCTTTGCATGTTATCTACTTCTCTTTAGCAGCTTTCAGTATATTATTCTTGTGTTGGATTCCTGGGATCTTGACTGTTATATGTCTCGGTGCGTTTTTACTTGGGTTGAAGTTATTTGGTGCTCTGTATGTTTGGGTTACCTGAATGTTGGATTATTTCCTCATATTTGGGAAGTTTTCTGCTACTCCTTCTTCCCATATTCTTTTTATATCATTTGTATTGACTCCTTTATTCTCATTGACCGCAATTAATCCCCCATTGTTCATCCTGGCATCATCTTGCAGGTGATGGATTATTTTGTCCTGCATTCTCCTTGTTTTTAAGAGATCCCTTCTCACCTTTTCACCAGTTGCACCAGCATCCTCAAGATCTTAAACTCTGTCTTCGCTTTCACTCAAACGGTTTTGTAGACTCTTGATTGAGATTTTTAAATCTTCTGTATCTCTTTGACTCTGCTGTATGCATTCTATTTCTTGTCTGTATTGTTCATTCCAGAAATCTGTCATATTTTTGATATCCTCTTTTTTTATCAAGTCTTTTTTTTTTAAACAATTTCCAGTTTTTATTTTTATTTATTTATTTTTGGGCGGAGCTGGGGATTGAACTCAGGCCCTTAAGCTTGCCAGTCAAGCACTTATTCAACTGAGCTATCTCCCCAGCCCCCCTTTATCAAGTCTTCTTTAGACGTATCTATTAATTCTTTTACTGCAGTTTCTTCCAGATTGTGTTTCCTCTATATATTTCCCGATTTGATTCTCTAATTCAGATGGTGTGATTTCATACAATTCTTTTTTGATTTCAGAAATTATTTCTGCTTTGAGTTCCTCTTTATTTTTCTGCTGTTGTTTGCCTCCGATGCTTTTAATTCATACATTTCAGGTGGAATAGTGTTCTCTGCACTTGTTCTGGGTGGGCAATGGGTTTCCCCCATCTGTTTCTGGGTTTGATTCATTACTTTAAATGCTACGTATTCTAATATTTCTTTTTTTATTTCAGCCATTAATTCTGGTCTGAGTTCCTCTATATCTTTCTGCTGATGTTCCTTTGTTTTCGCCTCTGTTAATTCATTCCTTTCAGCTGAACTAGTGCCCTCTACACTTACTGGTGGACTCGAGGCCTGAGATTACATTTTTCTCCTTGTCTTTGTCATTTTGTGTAGCATTGATGTCTGACCTTTGGTGTAGAGCTTTGGTGCAATTATAACCTTAGTGCATAATGAGATTTGGGTTCCAGTCTATTAAATTTGAGATTATCCCGTTATGCCTGGCCTGGATCAGGCTGTTGTGTTCAGTTTCTTTTTGCTGCCATTCTTCTGGTATGACTGTTAGCCTGTGGTTCCCTTCTGTTTGGTCCCTGGTCCGGGGAGCACTGGAGCCCAGAAGCTCTCCCTCACACTCACCAGGGTGAGTGGGGCTGGATCGAGGGCTGGGATAGTCACACAAGTTCTCTCTCCTGTGGCGTGCTTTGGGTCAGGGGCTCCAGGTAGTTGCCAGGCAGGCTTGTCTGGCCTGTCTCACACAGCTCTCTGGCTAGGAAGTCTTGGAGACTGAGGCTCTGGATGGGGCAGAGCCCACAAGGAGAAGCGAAAGGCTCTCCCACACATTCACTAAACCGTACTCACATGAATCAGGTGCCCAGAGAGTTGGAAAAGTTCTCACTTGACTAGCGGGCTTGGGGGGCAGGCGCTCCGGGGAGTTATCTGGTAGGTCATTTTTGATGTCTCAGGATGGTTGCTTACTAGGTGGGCTTGGGGGCGGGGTCTCTAGATAGTGCAAAGGGCGGGGAGAAGCCAAAGGCTCTTGCTCAGATTCACTACACACTCACTGAACCATGATGCCCAGAGAGTGGGGTAAATTCCCACTCGCTCTGCGGGCTTTGGGGCAGGGGCTCCAGGAAGTTGCCAGCAAGTCAGCCCTGGGTCTCTCAGGCCGGTTGCTCACTCCTGTAAATAAATTTTAAATGTTGATTTCTACAAAGGTTTGCACTGATCTGTTCAGGTGTGCCTCACCAAAATTTGTTCTTTTAGCATAGGTTTTCTTCTAATTTATAAATGGAATAGAGTTTCCAAAAAGACTGCAGTGCTATAAATCTCTCCTTTTCCTCTTGCTCTGCTCACCATGAATCCTGTAAACCCCCTCTCACTCCTCCCCATTTTATGCATGTAAAAATAGTGTCATGAAACACTGATTTCTTTCTTCTGTCAGACTATATTTCAGTCTCTTGTTTTCTTCCACTTTTTTTGTAATATACTTTTAATTCATTTATCGTATCTCTTATAGCCTTTTCCCTGTCATTTCTAACATTTTGTCCTCCTCAGTTGCCTTAAGAGTATAAAACTGAAAAATGAGCTCTGCATTGCATTCATGTTTAGGACTGGTGCTGTGCAAGCTGATACTAACAGGAACTGTCCTCTCTGTGCGAGTCAGCACTCGGAGTCTCCACCAGCAGCTCTTTCTAGGCCAACCCACTGGCATCCTCTGCAGTAACAATGAGAAACTTGACTATTAAAGTCCTCAAAATTTTTTTTTTAAGTGGATGAGGTGTCCTGGAAAGAATGCAATAAACAAATGGTTAAATGTTTGAGGAGTTCAGAATAGCAAATGCATACAATGTGCAGCAAACTCACAGAGGGTGAAAATAACAGATGAAAGTTTAGGTTCTTTTTTCGTTTGGTTTTAATACTTGTAATTGATCTCAGGACCTCCCAGACAGGCACTGTGCCAAGGGGCTACATCCCTGGGCATAGATGGAATTTTTAATTAAGATGTTCAACAAACTTAAAGAAAATACTAACAGCATGATATAATTGAGTAAGATGATTGAACCTAACAATGAAAATTATAGTAACGAATTGAAAGTTATAAAAAAGAAAAAAACACAACTCCTGGAAATGAAAAACACAACCGAAAGCCTTACCAGGAGAATGAAGAATCAGCAGAAAAAATATCTGAGCTTGAGAAAAATGACGCAGTAGATGGTCTAGGGATATATTGTTGTTTGTTTGTATGTTTTTGTCCTTCTTATTCTTTTTTTTTCTGAAAAGAATAAAACTGAAGACCTTGCACATACCAGGCAGGAGTGTATGGCACTGAGCTATCTCTCTGCAATATTTCTTGAAACCAAAATGAATCATGAAAAGCTCATTCCAGAGCTCAGAGATGACTCAAAAGACATAGTCTTAAAACTATGAAAGTCCATGAAGGGCTGGAGAAAGTAGTAAAGATATAAAAAACTGATTCCCAAAAATGACTGCAGTAAATTTTCAAATATAGAGATTTAAACTGACATCCAGATTATAAGGTACTTAAAACCCTAAGTAGATATGAATGAAGAAGAATCTCTCCACAACTCATTATAGAAATATCTAAGAAAATTGGGACAAAGAAAGGATACTGAAAGCCATTGGAGCAAAATATAAAAATAAGTCATAAAGACAAACGTAGGCTGGGCAGGGAGCTGGGCACACATGTCGTTGAAAATGGGTTGAATATAACACACAACACCCAGGACAGCCAGCCTGCTGTCCTGATGTAGCACAGAAACCAGCAACGTGGAAGAGTCTGACGCAGGAGGGAGGAGCAGCAGCTGGGCTCTCCAGCAGGCCACAGGCCCAGCCCCAGTAAT
>PVKA01054275.1:0-10845 GCA_004027165.1 Ctenomys sociabilis
TTCCCCAGGTGGGTGGGCCTGGGCTTTGGTGGGTTTTCTGGGCTCACAAAAGGATAGTGGATGATCTATTTCACTGAGTAGGCTGTACTGAGCCGGCCAGCTTGTGCTGGGTCCAGGTCTACAGGCCGTAACCCAAGAAGGCTGGGAAAGGTCCCTCTGGTGCAGTGGGCCTGGAGCCCTCACTCATAGGCCAGGCTGTGCTGGGTTTTGGTCCGTAGCGTGGGACCGTGGATTGCTGAGAAATGTCCCTCCGGTGTGGCAGGCTACGAGTTCTCACTCCAGGCTGACCTGCACTGGGTCTGGGGCTGTGGGGTGGGACCAGTAATCACCTGGAAGTGTTTCTCTGGCACAGTGTGCCTGGAGCTGTCACCCAGCCAAGGGAGGTGACGGGCAGCTTAATCCCTGGGAAATGTATCTCAGGCATGACGGGCCTGAGGTTCTACACTCACTGACTTTTGATGCCCAGAGAATCGGGGAAATTCCCACTCAATCAGTGGGCTTTAGGTCAGGGGATCCGGGGAGGTGTTGGTGAGTGGGTCCTGAGGTTTCAGGCCAGTCACTGGCTTGGAGGGGTTGGGGACAGGGATCCGCGTAGAGCGCATGGGAAGTAGCCAAAGGCTCTCCCTCAGACTCACCACACTCTCACTGATCTGGGAAGCCTGGGGAGTCCTGTAAATTCGCTCTTGCTGGGCGAGCTTGGCATGGGAACCAGGAGGCCACTGGAGTCAGCCACTGTCTCAGGCTGGTCTCTGGCTGGTTGGGCGTGGGCAGGATGGAGCAGGATGGCGGAGTCGGCCGCGCTGTCTCTGGCTGGTCTCAGATGCTGGGCGGGGGCAGGCGGGATGGAGCAGGATGGCCTGGAAGAGAAATTTTGAATGCTTAGGTGTAGGCAGAGATTTCATGAAAGACCAAACTTCATAGGAAATACTGCAAAGAATTAACAACTGGGATTTCATTTTATTGAGAAGTTTCTCTATATCAAAAGAAATCACCAACAGAGTAAAAAGACGACCCACAAATTTGAATGAAAGTATTAATCAATAATCACTCAGTCGAAGGTCATCTATCTAAAATACATAAAGAACTAAGAAAATTAGGGTCCCAAAATTTAAGAACTGTATTCAAAAAATGGGCATCTGATATGAATACATACTTCTCAGAATAATAAATATAAGTAGCAAGTAAATACATGAAAAGCACTGGCCATTTGAGAAATGCAAATTAAAACAGCGTTCAAATGCCATCTCATCCCAGAAGAATGTACATCATAAAGAAATCAAGTGAGAATAAATGCTGGAGAGGCTGTGGGGAAAAAAGAACCCTTCTCCAGTGTTGTTAGCAACGTAACTGGTACAAAACATTGATGAAAAATGTTCTTCTAAAATTCAAGTAAAGCAAATTTAAATAAATAAGAGGACTAAAGAAAGTAGCATTTATTTCTGGAATGTAAGAATCACAACATAAAAACCGTCAATCTTTAGTACTACAATAAGAAAATCAAGAACAAATGCCACATGATCATCTTAAGTAATGCAGAAAAGACCTCTGAAAAAATTCAATATCATTTCATGACTTAGGTGTTCAACAAACAGGAAAGAGAAATAATTTATCTAAATGTAATAAAGCCTACAGAAGAAAAGCCCAAAGCCAATACCACTCTTATTGGTGAAGGCCTGAAAGATTCCCCTTTAAAACCAGGAAGCAACAAGTAGTCAACTCTTAGTACTTCTAAGTTAAGCTCTAAAACCCTAGAAAGAGAAGTTAGGCAAGAAAAATAAACACAGGGATCAAATTGAAAAGAATGATTTAAATATATCTTTGTTTATAAATCACTCTTTATAATTAGAAATCTATAAAGATTTCATTAAGAAAAACAGAATTAATGATTTCAACAACACTTTAGAATGTAAAATGAGCATTCAAAAACCAGTTGCATTTACGTTTATTGAGAATAAGGAATTTGAAAAAGAAATCAAGAAAAGCGATTATATTTCAAAAGCAAAGCAAGAATAAAATAATTGAAAGTAATGCTAACTAAAGAGACAAAATATATGTATACTAAAAAATGGAAACTAAAAAATGATGAAAAACTTTAAAAGGACACAAAATATAGAAAAGCATTCTGGATCATGGACTGGAATACATAATGTCATTAAAATATTCATCAGCCCAAAGCAATGTATAGACCCAACACTATGCCCACCAAAGCCTAATGGCTACTTTTTTGCTTAAATAGAAAAACTTCTCTAAACTTCATATGAAACCTCTAAGGATCCTAAATAACAAATCAATTTTCAGAAAGAGAAACAAAGTTGAAGGTCTCAAACTTACAGATTCCAAAGCATATTATAAGGCAGACTTACAGATATCAGCATAGTACTAAAGAAATAAACCCACACACATATGGTAAAATGATCTTTGGAAAAACCAATGCTGAACAATGAAGAGAATGTATACTGTGAGGACTGATATTGGAAAACTGGGTTTACACACTCACAGAAATTAAACTTGATCCCTCTTACATCATACACAAAACTCATCTCAAAACAGATGAAATAACTTAAGGGAGATCCTGAAACTATTAAAATTCTCAAAGAACTGTAGAGTAAAAGGTCCTTGACATCAGAATTGTAGTAAGCACTCAATATGATACCAAAATGTCAGATAACAAAAGATATGCAAGATAAAAATAAGTAATTTGGATTCTATCCAATTGAAAAGCAAAAGAAACTATAAGATGAAAAGTCAACCTTATGTCTGAGAGAAAATATTTCCTGAAAATGTAAAAATTGTCTGCAGTAACATTGAACAAATCAGACAGTCCAATTAAAAATTCATCAAGGAATTGACAAGAGTTTTCTTTAAATGAGATATATAAATGGCTAAGAAGGCTAGGGCCAAAATGTTGGCTGTCCTTGCAGCCCTCTTTTTCTCTAATTTCTGGTCTGCAAACTTATGCTGTTAACCATCCACAAGGGTAGTTTAATGATATTATTACTCTATAACAGGCAGGTGAACTTATCAGCAGTATTTGCATGAATATCCAACATCTTAGACATAACATGGAACAGATATTTTCCATCAAGTATTAGTATGTTAAAGTTTAAAACCTTACAGCATGTGAAGAAAAAAAGAAAAACTTAAAAGAAATTTAAATATATAAACATAAATATATATATATATATATTTATATTTTCATTTTATAACTGTTGGATTCTTTCTGCGTTGTTTATATGCTTTCTTATTTTCATGCTGTCCAATTATTCAATTATATTTTGAGGCTCTTATTTAATCTCTTAAATCACTATAAGCATTAAATTTTATTTTATAATCTTGTACCTCTAAAT
The DNA here is from genome assembly GCA_004027165.1 of Ctenomys sociabilis. Classification (NCBI taxonomy): domain Eukaryota; kingdom Metazoa; phylum Chordata; class Mammalia; order Rodentia; family Ctenomyidae; genus Ctenomys; species Ctenomys sociabilis. The sequence goes on from PVKA01054275.1 coordinate 3,348, forward strand.
CTTTTTTATTACCTCAAGTTCTTGGAATTCTAATGATTTCGTTTACTCTCCTTGATGGGCAATTCATTTCCACATATCAAGTTGATAAATCCTTTCACTTGTCCTCATATTCAATAGTTATTTATGTTTATGTACTTGTGCTATTTTATCTTGCATTGTATGTTGAAATTTCTTAAGTAATAGGATTTACATGTGCCTCTATTCTAATTTAGTATTTTTTTTTTTTTTTTTTTGTCTTTTTGAGACAGGGTCTCATTATGCAGTTCAGGCTGGCCTTAAGCTCACTTTGTAGCTCAGGCTGGTCTCAAACTCACAACAATCCTCCTGCCTCAGCCTCCCGAGTGCTGGGATTACAGGCATGTGCCACCATGCCCGGCTTAATTTAGTATTTTTTTAAACTTTGAGTTTTTAGGGCTGGCCTGATAGCTCAGTGTATTAAAGCACCTGCTTACACAGACACAGAAACCAGAGTTCCATCCAGAGCATTCCGCACTCCTGGGGTGAGCTGAGTTGGCGAATGAGACTGAGGATGGTGGTTCTCATGCCTGTAATTCCAGGACTTGAGAGACTGAAAACACGAAGATCACTATGAGTCCAATCTGTGTAGTGAGATCCTGTAGACCTTGTACTAAATACATAAAAAATAAATAAAAAATAATAAAAAATAAAACTTTTGAGTTTTTATTGCCATGTGTCAATGACGGTTCCTATAATTAAGGAACAGAATGATGCAGGAAAAAAAGGTACATTTCAAAGACGCATGCATTTCTGAGAAGCAATTTTTTTCCTCAGATATCTATTTTTTCTTCTTGCACTATGAGTAAACAGATTTTCTTTGCTATTCCCATGGCAGAAGAGAAAATTTTTCCTAATCCTTTTTTGAGAATTTAGACCAAAAATTGCTCCTTGCACCAGATACAGATTTCTACCAATTTAACCTCATGGCCGTGTCTCCCAAGCTCCACTCCCAGCCCCTCAGTGTCTAAATCTTCTGTACCAAAAACTCAATTCTCTGATACATTTTATATTCCATTTTCTTCATTTTAAACTGTTTATTTTATATGACTTATTTTATAAGTGTTTTGTTAGGTGATTTTTAATAATCCAAATTCTGAAGACATAAAGTTGTTCTAATAACGTGAAGTTGTGTGGCCATAGTTATGGGTTTGTTTTTTTCCATTTTTCAAGGAAGAGTCTACAAGGTGTTCAGAGTCTCACTACTAGATTGGACTCGTAGTGATTCTCCTGTTTACAGCCTCCCAAGAGCTGGGATTATAGCGCACTTACCACCATCGCCAGTCTCAATTGCTGTGTGGGGGTAGGGCCAGCACAGCAGGACCCTGTGCCTGCTTGCAGGCGTTTTAATCCCCTGAACTATTTGGCTTGCCCCTTTTTTTTTCTTTCTTTCTTTTTTTTATTAATTTTATTAAAAAAACAAATATCAGTGAGACAGTTTCAAAACAGGTCAGTAGGACAGTTACAATAATTAATGAATTGCATATTGTTTTCATAGTGGTTATTGATAGTACAAGATGCACACATGATATCCTGTCCAAACACTATTAGTACAAATCTTTCTTCTCATTAAATTAAGAGAAAGTAGCTGTATATCTATCCTATTTTGTACATACAAATACAAAATGGTCTTTCATTTGTATTTTGTTTTGTTTTTGGCAGAACTGGGGATTGAACTCAGGCCCTTGTGCTTGCCAGGGAAGCACTTATTCTACTGAGCCATCTCCCTGGCCTGCCATTTAAATATTGTAGTTGTGTGAATTCAGTAAAATAATCCAATATAGTCCAGTAGTCCACTGAGACAAGGTCTCACTATGCAGTTCAGTCTGGCCTTGAGTTCACTCTGTAGCCAGGCTGGTGCTGAAGTCCCAAAGAGCCTCCTGCCTTAGCCTCCCACGTGCTGGGACTGTGGGCGTGCACCATTACACTCAGCTTGTGTGACCATAGTTCTGAATGTCTCTGCTGATTACGAAGGGAAGGCTTGTGAAATGGAAGAATATTTCTCATTGTACAGTATGGGAAGTGCTGTTAACTGCAAAATCTAACACTACCATTACTTTCCTTAGGTATAATGCATTGAGGATGTGTGAAAGCTTAAGGTCTGTACTACTAGAATGACTGTGTATTGATACTTACTACATGATACACTGACATTTAATTTCTGCTAGTAAAACATTTAAAAAATAATAGTATCTTCTATCATTTATTGAAATTTTATTATTTTCCAGAAAGAATGCCTTATTTCCTAATGTGCTTTACCTTCTTACTCCGTCAACCACAATTTAAAAATTTCATGATTCTATAAACTGGTAAAATCCACATTACTGGTGAGCAAACTGTTATCACAAAATATAAAGGGTTGCACTTAAGTCTAGACCATGTAACTTGTAAGTGATAATACCTGAAGGAGAGTCTAACACCACTGACATTAAAGCCTTATACAGACACAAAATATTATTCTATCAGATAAATTATAAACCCACTTTTTATTATTTCACCCATATAGCTTACTCCTTTATTTAAAATAGAACAAACAAAAAAATAAAACAGAACAAACTCCAAGAACTCCATGTTAGAACTCGGCAGAACTAAAGCTCTATACGCATAGTCCTCACCGATCATTTTGCACTCAGTTTCAGCATTTTCAACTGCTCTGCATTATGTGTCAAAGACCTGTTTACCAAAGTAAATTTTATCCTCAAGTCCTACGATTTGAAATTCAGAAATGTACAAGTATTGTCTCACATAAGACTACAAGTATTGTAAAAAGCCACATATAATATAGACTATGACAGCGGGTCATTTTTTCTCTCAAAACATGCTGCTTTCCATTCCAATAGCATGGTCACTGCATCAGCTGATAGAAACAAATATATTTAATATTTCCTATTTAGAATTTGAGAAACCCCATGCCAACTCTCTGCTTACCTCTGATAGCGACAAATTAAAATGAAAAGTAGTCAAAGTAAAATATAAAACAGAATACTATCAATCCTATTTTCTATTCTTTGTTGCTATATAACTTCAGTAAAGCATCTTTTATTTCAACTTCATCTTCTGTATTATGAAAATAATGATCATGCCTCCTTAAAGGACTACTGACAACATAGATATCATTTATACGGTATCCCAAGAAGAATTCTTTGCAAAGAGAAAAATCAATAAATTGTACTACAGTTTAAAACATTTTAAATTTTTGTCAGAGATAGCTATTCTATTGCCATTCAAATATTGTAGGTGCATAAATTCAGCAAAGTAATCCAACAGAGTCCAGTAGTCCATAATAGTCATGGGTTATCCATAAGACTGGATAGTATCAAAAGTTGTTGACTTGAGCCTTTTATAGTTTAGCATACTAATATGGCTTTACTTTTTATACCTTGTGTTCATACTTTTCTGGTGGATGGTTAAGAACAAGGTAAAGCAAGACATATATTGAAAACACTGTAACTTTTGTATATGATAAGGTTAGTCAAATACCCTCAGGAGTTACCCTGAAACCCTGTACTGCAGTTTGTAGATATTTTGTCATTGTCAGCCATGTGGATGAGTCATGGCCATTGCTTGACCAATTTTCTCTGTGTGAAAGCCTAAGAGAATGTTTTCTCTCCATGTGACTCTTCTTAGGCACACTCTACATCATCAGTCACTTTCCTGTGGCCCCACAATCTCTTGATCAGAAAATTAGGGACACCACTGAGTTATAGGATAGTGTTACATTCATGTTCTCTTATATCCTGAGTCCTCACTGACCTTGAAGGGCTAGGGCCACCATGTTGGCTATCCTTGTAGCTCTTCTTTTACTCTAATTTTTTGGTCTGCAAACTTAAATTGTTAACCCTCCAGAAGAGAAACAATGATATTATTACCCTGAAACATAGGCTGTTGAGCTTAACATGAAAACAAAGGATCATTTTGTAGTAATAAATGATAGATTAATAGAAACATGGATAGATAGATAGATAGATACATAGATAGATAGATACCTACATACATACATACATACATAATCTGTATGTACAAAATAGTTAGCATAGATATGCAGCTACTTTCTCTTAGTTCAGTGAGAAGAAAATTTTGAACTAGCAGTGTTCAGACAAGATATCATGTCTGTATCTGGCACTATGAATGACTACTGCAAAGACAATAATATGCAATGTTTAACTATTGTAGCTGTCCTACTAACCTGTTTTAAAACTGTCTCATTGCTATTTGTTTCTGAACAAAATTATTATAAAGATAAATAAATAATTAAACATTTTAAAATACCAAAAGCAGTTATGAAGAACAACTACAGTCTAAAAATTAAGATCATTTAAATGAGGGAAAGTGATAAAAACAAAAAGAGAATGAAGATAAAATCAAATGTGAAAGAAGCTAAGGAAAATAAGGGACAGAAGTCAAAAATATTTAAAGTTGAATGAAAATTATGGAAAGGCCCTTTGAACACACTAAACTATAAAATTAAAATTTCAATAATCTAAAAGCACATTGAAATAATCAAAAGTACTATTTCAGATAGTTCAACACATTAGAGTTCTTTGAGCTGGAATTCTATTCACTGACTGAAATTCTCCTTTTAAGTGATAATAATGACTTGACTTTGTAAGATTGAAAATTCCTCAAAGAATTTCAGTAATAATGGAAGTTAACCCATTGAGTCCTTACTTTGTGACAGATTGCAATCTAAATGGATATCTGTTAACTCATGTAATTTTTCCAACAACACTATTACAAGTTATAGCTTTATTTCATAGACATGAAAATGTAAGAAGTGAAGGAATTTCCCCAAAGCTTTCATTTGGTTATGAAAATCTCTTATTAAAGATTTGCATGCTCAGAGGTGGTCATTTGAAAGATGGCTGAATCACAAGGGCTGTGACTTGATCTGTGGGCAAAACCCCTGATACATACATAGTTTGATGGCATTGTTGGGAAGTGGCAAGGAGTAGATCAAGGGTGCATGGATTTGGTGACACTACTGTACCCCTACACCTTTCTTTTCTGGCTCTTTCTCTCTGTGTATCTCACATGCTATGAGATAAGCAGCCCTTTTCAGCCATGCCATCTGCTGTGATTTTCTGCCTCAACAAAGGCTTTCAGCGACAGAATCAGTTGACTGAAGGACCAGATATACAGCTACTTTCTCTTAGTTGAATGAGAAATAAGTTTTGAACTAATAATGTTTAGACAAGATATCATGTTTGCATCTTATACTATGAATAACTACTATGAAAACAACAATATGCAATGTATTAATTACTGTAACTTTCCTACTAACCTGTTTTGAAACTGTGTCATTGCTACTTCTTTCTCAATAAAATTAATATGCAAAATAAGAGCTGAAACCTCTCAAACGGTGAGCAAAATATAAGGCTTTCCCCTTAAACTTCTATTTTTAGTTTTTTGTTTTGTTTTTTTACAGAAAGCTGATGCAAAGGTTGAATCTAATTAAATGGAGAAGTGAAGATTTCAAACATTAAATTAAAAAAAAGATACTTGTGAACCTATAGTTACAGAAAACTAAAAATTTGAAAGACATAACTATGATCTAAAGAAAAAATGGAAACTTTCATGATTCTTTTTAACTAAGTTCCTGTGTCATTGCTCTGAGAAACCTAGCACATAGATCAATATCAGTTTTCAAGGGCTTAACATCAGGTTTGTGGTTTTGGTTTGATTTGATGTGGTTTGGAATGAATGAGAATATTCAGACTGGTTTTTAAATAACAGCAGACAAATCTACAAGACCTATTACATGGGGCCACACAAAGATTAATGACAGTTGTCAGAGCGTAACCACATTTAAAAACCAAGATGTTTGCACACATTTTCTACCCTCTCTTTCTTAATGATTCTCTATTTTTGGATTAATAAAATTATGTAAGTAAACATGATATGGTCTATGATTTCATAAGTAACTTACAGAATATCTTTTGGTATATATATTTGCTCTAAACAAAGAAGGAAAGTCAAGGAAAGGAGACACTGCAGGATTTATTTATTTCCTTTCGGGAATGAATCATGGACATGAATTGCAAAGATAGGTAAACAGACTCTTGTGAAAGAATTTTTGTATGTTTTTTGCCCCTGCTATATTTGCTGAACAGTGGGAACCAATAACAAGAAGAATTGTATTTGTTTTTGATAACAAAAAATGTAAAAATGTATTCAACTATAAGATATTACCTCCTAGCAAGAAGTTGTTCATTGCTTAGCTAACTGAGCTTTCTATCATCATGGAAGCAAAACAGATTTGGAAAAGTGCATCCATACAAAGTTACCTAACTATAACTTAATCAGGGAGTAACTTCTGGAAAGATATTTGCATTGTTTGAATCAATGTAGGATAATATAATCCATACTATCAAGAGTATAGTGGTTTCTCTTTTATGATCTTCCTTATAATTCTTATTTGTTTTCTAAGTCAATATATTTTCAGATTTGTTACATAAGGGAAATTTTCTAAGTTTCAAAAAATAATGTCTATTATTATAATTACTAGTTGGAAAGCTAATTCAGGAAAAAAAATCAAACTTGACCTTTTCTTGAACTGAACTAAACTGAACTGAACCTTTGAGGGATAATAGCAATCCAGTTTACTTCTTGAAGACTTCAAAATACATGCTGTTTTTAATTATATTGACTTTCACAAATAGTTCATCACCATAATTCTGTATTAGTCAGGCATGTGTCAGACCAGCACAGCTCCGTGCTTCTTGCCTTTTGACCTCTGTCATTTTCCTCATGCTTAATGGCCATAGGAGATCGACTGATACAACAGAGGATTGATGAACATAAGCGGGATTACTAAGATATAAAGTGTTAGGCTCTTAATGAAATATCTAAATTTAGGGAAAAATTAGTTTGTAAAACCAAAAATATGATGAAAAAACACGTGTTAATTGATTTGCTTCCTCACTATTGGTGTGAGTTGGGGGCACAGTCGTGTTCACCACACGATCGTTAATTTTACACTGTCTGATTATTTTGTTTGGTTTGCAAATTTATCACTAGGGACATACTGTAAATATTTTAGAATCAAAACTAAACTAAATCCTCTGTATAACTTTAACTTCCTGACAATTTCTCCTGCATCCTGTTGCATATAAAAATTGGTCTGTAAGCTTTCCTAACCTCCAATTGATGAATTTATCTGGTTTGCTTATAATGATGACTTTTACTAAGAAGTTTATATACAGTTTTTTTAATTTAATATCCCCAAGCAGCTATCGTCCCCTCCATTTGTGAAATGGGGCAACTTTTGGCTATAGAAGTATTTTAAGTTGATGATCAGAAATCTCCCATGCTTTATCTCTGTTTGTCTGATCAGATAACGTGATGTATAAGTGCTAGGTCACATTCCTAATTGCTATAAAATATGCCATCCATCTTCTGTACTTCTTGTCCTATGTAATCTAGACCTCATAATCAGTTCACCAAACCAATTTGTAATCTATTCAAAAATCCTCTTTCTCTTGCC
>PVKA01054276.1:0-10851 GCA_004027165.1 Ctenomys sociabilis
ATTAATTTATCAAATCCATCTTGTCAAGGCATCTTAAAACTGTCTCATTGATATTTGTACTTCAATAAAACAAAAATAAAAAAATATATATATATAAAACTCTCCTAATTTATTCACATTGTTACTTTAAAATGGTTAATTAAACTAAAAAAATTAAATATGTCTAAAAAACTAAAACCCATTACAAAATCTGTATCTAGAACAATTAAACTCTGATGATTTTTATATACTGAATTCAGTTTATATTTGTGGATTTAGCTTTACTTTAGGACTTATTTCATTAGAATTTCATAACATTACTGTTTGTTTTCTATTTATTTCATTTCACCTTTTAAATTTCTGGCAGGAAATGAAGTTAATTAGAGTAAGACTCAGTTTGGAATTCCTTAACATATTTGTTTGTTTGTTTGTTTGTTTGTGGAACTGAGGATTGAATTCAGGCCCTTGTGCTTGCCAGGGAAGCACTTATTCCACTGAGCCATCTCCCCAGCCCTTTTAACATATTTTTTTTGTAAAGATTAAAATTAGGGTACAGAGTTATTTTTCTTCCTGAAATTCAGGAGAAAGCATCACAGAAAGAGTCAGGCTGTTCTGTCTGTTCAGGATGACATAATCAACATGCCAGTATGCTTTTTAAATTATTTTTCATCTTCTGTAAATACACATCTTTTCTGGCTGTGTGTTCTTTTATGGATACTCCTCTTCGATGATTTCAATAACGCATACACGTTCCTTGGCCACAGTACGCTCGCAGAGACTCTCAGAGGTCCTCTGTGCTGTAGCTGCTGTCCTGCCAATTCGCCTCACGCAGAGAGCTGCCCTTTCTCGCCCAGTCTAGGAGTCATCCTGGAAAACTGCTTCATGGAGGTTTTAGCCATTGCAGAGCCACAAGGGGACATCAGAGCCCAGATCTTTTTACTCTCGTGTCCACATATGTGTCAAAGGTTTTATTGCTGCTTCTTTATTATTATTATTATTATTTTTTTCATTGCTGTTTCTTTAAAATAAACCTTGCCATTTGGGAAAAGCAGCTCCTTTCCATTAGCAGATTTTCTACTTACCTGTTTCTGCATATTTACACACCTTTGCAGCTGTACATTCTGAGCAGCCTATTACAAGGATAAACAAGTCCTGGAATTTAGATGTAACCACACTTACAAAATTGTGTCAACTTCAGGGAAAACTATCATTGCGTGATTTTCCCACTAACAGGTAGTAACTTTGCTTGAATTCACATAAAATTATTACCTTTGCTTATGAGATGCTCATAACTACCAATCACTCCACAGATTCAACAATTCCTCATTTACATTGCTCTCTGCTGTCCAAGTACTTTATGTACAAAATTTTGTTCTTAATAATATAGCTTTCAAAATTCAGTTTAGAGGCAGTATTTTGATGAAGTCTTAAGGTTTGTTCTTTATTTTTTTTATCCCATGAATATTTATCTTCTAATGGTGATTCTGTATTTAGGGTTGTTGAATGCATTAAATGAACTAGAATATGTGGCCCCCTTAGGCACACATTTTCGATATATATTCATCAGTCAATAGCATAGTAGCTCATATGTGTTCAGTACTTATAAGGTTAAATGAACAACAATTAGCCTGGCAAGTACAGGTCCTGAGTTCAATCGCCAGTACCACAAAAAAAAAAAAAAAAAAAAAAAAAAAAAAAAAAAAAAAAAAACTCAATAATTAATGAGATACAAAATCTGAACTACCACAAATTTCCATTCCAAACCTCTGCTAAATCCTTACACAAGTCTGAAAACCTTCATCCATTCCACCTTGTCCTTTACTAGACAATCTTCACAATGTCCTCCTTTCTCTGGAGATCCTGGCAATTGATCTATGTTTCTTCTCATTACAAAATAAAGTTTGGTTTTCCTTATTGATGCACTGAGCATAGCCCTCCTTGTAATCTTTAAATGTAGATTTAATCATTCTGTATGCTGAGTTATTAAAAAGGTAGTGAAACAGTTTTTTGTTTGTGTTTTGCTTTTTCTACCAGTGTAAAACTATTTGGGAGGAGAAAGGATTCAAGTGGAAGTCTGGAAATTTTTGTATGCCCTACATGCCTATGTATGTATTTTATATTGTGTGTGTATGTGTGCGTGAACATGAACAAATGCACATAAACCAGTTTATATATAGAAGGAAGAAAAGAATGAAGATAAGAAGAACAAAGTCCATCTTCTGTGTGAAGAATTCAAGTACAACTTTGTGAATCACAAATATCTTCATTTAACACTATTTAATTATTGTAAGTCCTATAAATTTATTGAAAGTTGATACATGTGATTGTGTTAACTTCTACGGTAAAAGGAGTCTTTGAGAGGTGACTAATATGCTGATCTGCTGATTTAGAAATGAGCAAATAGGAAAACATCGTGGGTGATTCGTGTTTAATCAGTTATACTTAAAATGAGGCCACCTTTCTTTGGAGGAGCAAGACACTGTGAACCATGTAACTCAGATCTAAGGGTAGCCTCTGGGGACTGAAAATATCCTTGCCTACTCAACTGGCAAGTCAGTCCTACACATCTGAGGAAAACAATCTGAGAACAACAGAAATGTGCTTGTAGCAGGAAGGTGAGTCTCACACGGCCCTGTAGCCCTGGCTAGCATAGCACCGTGGCTTCCCTCTAGGCAGGCGATCCAATAATCATGTGCCCAGAACTGCTGAACACAGCTGGTGTGAGGCCTATGGAGTTCTTGTTTCAGCCAAAAGCACATATTTTAAGAACTTAAAGTCAATTGGGGTTGCATTAAAATGTGGCGGCTCTTGGAGGTAAATAGGTCATGTGCATAAGGTATGAATTATGAGATTATTGTATTTACAAGGGGATGAAATCTCTCTTCTCTCTGCAATGAAAAAACATAACAAGACAGCAGCTATCTCAAACCAGTGTGTCTCCATGTAGTACCACATTGACAAACATGTTGGGTTCTCAATTTCCTGCCTTCTAGCATCATATTTAAACTGCCCTGCTTGCCATTTTTACCACAGCAATCGCCAATTGCTAAAGTAGTCAGGTAAATTTTATTATCTTAATCCTCTACATGTATGGTAATTTGGCACAAACAGTTGAAAATAGTACAAGTATTTTGAACGCAACAAGAAGAGACCTGATTTTCTTACTAGAATTTGTACAGGCTTAACTTTTGTCAGTGGCTATGGAAAGAGCAGAGAAGCCATTGGTTGTGTCTTATAGCTGGATGTCCCCCCAAAAGCCTAACAAATCCATATGTGGGGTTTTCAGAGGTGGTAGGATCTAGGCTGTACATTCCCAGGAGGAAGGGTGTGTGGTACTGGATGACTCCACTAACTGGTTTATCATAGTTCTGTGCATGGATTATGCAAAGCCCCACCCAAAATGTGGGTGGGACCTACCCAAAGGCTAGTAGCTTGGATTGGATTAAAAGGCAAAAGAAGCTTGCTGCTTGTTACTTGCTGTCTCTTGCCTGTTCTCCTCTGCCATGCAGCTGTGCCTTGCAACCAGATAACCATGGATGGAAATCTCTAAAAACTGTGAACTGCGATATTCCATTCCTTCTTAACTTTGGGTGTCACATGTTTTGTTTCAGCTAAATGAAAAACAACTAAAACACCATTCCACTGAAGTATTGACACCTTAACCATCAGCAGTATTTTGGAGAGAAGGACTGTGGCATTCATCTTAGATCTGGCACATTAGGGGTGTGTGTGTGTGTGTGTGTGTGTGCTAGGAGAACCAGTTAATCCTCCTGAAATCAGTCTGTGCTCTGACCTAATGACACCATACTTAGGGAAAGTAGTCATATGAAATCACTGTGCCCCCCCAAAGGGAAAATTAAATGGGCCACCTATATTTATCTCCTTCCTCCCCACAAAATACCTTGAAGTGACACTATGGAGAGCTCATTTTAGGCTAACTGCAGAATGACAGTTTTTCTCCTTCTGCAGGAAAAGGATAATCAGCTTCATTAATCCATTCAGACCTCCAGGGTATCATTTATTAAATTGCTCCCAATATGCCTTATTCATTCCCAGGAAATAATTTACATACTAGGCAAATTTGATTCACTATCAAGCATATCCCATTTTAAACAATTCTCATTTTCATTCCTTGGTAGAAGGTAATAACTTATGCAAAATATGCTCCGGCATAGATTATACCATGCTGGGAAAGTATTTAAATATTAGTTTCAGGATGCCAATATTCCATGAAAATATTTGTAATATATAATTTAATGAATTTAATGAGGGTTTCATTTTTCCATGTTGTTCTTGCCCTACTTCTTCTTCCTAAAAAAAAATTTAAATTCCCATAAAATGATGGGACCTGAAGCACAGGCTCATTGAGAGACAAAAGTAGAAATTATAGAAGTGATTTCTTATTTCATTATTTGTCTCCACATATCAACTGAATCATGGATGAAGTTAATTTTCTGTTATATAAGGCACTGCATAAACAGTTAGTTGAACCTTTAAGGCACTTCTGTTCCTATGATGGTAAAGCAATACTAGCCATCCTATTCAAGGAGAGAAATATTTTTTTAGGCTTCATTAATAAAACCAACTTTCATCATTAACTTTAAAGTTAACCTTCAGCCAGGCATAGTGGTCCACATCTGTCATTACAGCATTTGGGAGGCTGAGGCAAAGAGGATTACTGTGAGTTTTTGCACACCTGGGCTACAAAGTGAAAGCAAAGCCAACCTGTCCTACACAGCATTATTCTGTCTCAAAAAGCCACACACACCAACCAATAAAATATATAGTTTAAGTTTAACAGTTATGAGAACAAGAACTCTAGTGATAATGCTTACCATACAACATGGTCACATCTACTATACAACAGTACTTGGTATAAGTACTTTGTACATCTTCATTCTAGAACTTGGGAACAAACCTGTGTAGTTGATCTTAATATAAGAAGGTGGGACGAGTGAATGAGAGCGGCCAAATAAAACTAAAACTACTGAGATACCTTCAGTAGAATATCCTGTATCAGAATCTTTGATTGTTTTTAAATGGTAAATGGATTACTGTTGTAGAACTTCAAACTGTGTAAATAATGTATTGAAGAAAATAGCACAAAACAGTCCCATTCTCAAATGTCACTTGCTGCATTCTGTTGCTAATGAGTGGCATCAGATGAGAAAAATCAGATTCGATTTCAGGATCTCCATTACCTAGCTCTTCCATGCTATACTCAGTGAATTTATCTGAACATATGTAGATGATGCTTGCAGAAATACTCTGAGCTATGCTACTATACTTGTTTTCTCTAAGAATTATGATCTACCCATAAATCATGTATAAGTTGGTTCAACCCTTCAAAGCAAAGCTACAACCAAAACTCTGTTAAGGTGTAAATGTCCCCAAATACTGCGTTTTTGCAAAAAAAAAAAAAAAAAAAGCACAGAATATACTTATCATTTAGAACTCACTTTATTAAAAAAAAACAAATATGGGGCATATTTTTAATGTATGGCACATGTTACACAATAAGCCTGCTGCATATCTAATTCCAAAAAATTTCTTTACACCAGAGCAAATCACAGTATAGACAGTCAATTGGCTGGCTAGCAACAGTGTTCCATACCCTACATCCTGAACGGAAGTAACAGACCCTTAAAATCAAATACATAGAGAATAATCCTTCTACATCTTTTTCAAGCATCAGATCAGCAGTTTAGAATTCTGTGAAGTTCAGGTCACTTTTCCTGCTGTAATCAGTCATGTATTTAAATCTTAAAAAGATGTAAATTGTAGGCTACTAAGAGTGAGAGTGCCGTGTCTGTGCAGGCAGAAAATATTTTAAATTATTTTCTGACAGTGTGAAACTATAGCGCCTGGGATTTTAGTTGATGGACAGTTAGAAATTCATAGCACAAATCAGTAAGTCTGCCAAGGAACAGCGTTTTTTGTTGTGTTGGTTATAATTGTTATTCTTTTCTTCTCTTGAATGGTAAGCTTTAATGTTGACATTTGCAAAGCACTGTGAGGTAAGCTGGTGTCATAGTTTTTTTTTGTTTTTCTTCTTTTTGGATGAGGTTTCACTATACAGTTCATGGTCACATTGAACACACAGGGATCCTCCTGCCTCAGTCTCCCGAATAATGTAACTATAGTCAAGCCCAGCTTGCTTCATAGTTTTACTCCCTGGAATACTTTGAATAAAATAATAAATCTACTGAATAGATGTGCCAGAAATTGTTGCTGTTTCAAATGTAAATTGCTGTTTGTTTTTGAACCACACACACACACACACACACACATATACACACTTTATTTGGTAAGGATTGCTACCAGGAATGAATACATTAAAAGGGCCTTTATTGGTTTCTTACAAAGTATGTGAGAAAATATATAACATATCCTTGAGTACACCTTTGGCATGCAAGCAGTAATTAAAAATAATATTTTAGGGGCCAGGGAGATGGCTCAGCAGAATAAGTGCTTCCTTGGCAAGTACAAGGGTCTGAGTTCAATCCTTGGTTCTGCAAAATAAATAAATAAATAATAAATAAATAAATGAAATTATTTCTGTGCAGTATGGTAGTTCTGTTAAACTTAAGAGCAAGATGATTGTTTGCTGTTGCCCTTTGAAGATTAAGAAGCTACTAGTTGGAAGTGATGGAATGAAGTAAAAGCTGAGGATCAAGCTTCCAGATGCTCAGTGGGAGATGGCAGAAAAGAAGGAGATAGAGGAGTGCTCTAAAATATGGTAAGTTTTGGGGACTGATCTAAGAGCAAGGTCCTGAAGGTGGATGCCTGGAGCCGCATGTCATGCAGCTTCTGGAACCAAGATGCTCTGTGCTGGCCCCCAAAACTGGGTGTGGTGGCACATGTCTGTAACTCCAGCCCTGGAGTGGGGGGCAAAATAGAAGGATGATTATGGGTACTGCCTGCATAGCCAGACCCTTTAACAAATAAATGACTAAAATGAAATTTCTGAAAAAAAATGTTGTCTTTAAATTTTAGAAATGCATTACATTTAACTCATTTGAGTCTTTTGTTGGTAAATTGATGCAGCTAGAGAGCATAAAATAAATCAGACGCACGTGTCCAAACATAATATTGTCTCCTTAGTAAAAGAACCTGAAAGAGAATAATGGAATTTGAACAGTACAATAGACACAGGGAAAAGGGAATGAGCTTATTGAAAAGAAAAGAGTTACTGAGTAGAGAAGGACAGGAGACGGAATGGGGGGGGAAGAGATTTATCTATGTATGTAAGCAGGATGGTTTGGACAAATGTACTGTGCATATTTTTCTGGTCTATGGAAAGAAGCAGTTAATGCTTTAATTTGTTTCATCTTCTCTTTTCAATTATTCTCCTTTTATCCTCTTAATGTCTTATGCATTTCTTTCTTCTTAGTTTCTTCTTCCAACTTTACATGCATATATCTGGAAATATGAATAACATGTTGGAATACAACACACTATATACTACAGAAAATGTAAAATTCACATTACTTTGTTAAGAGAAAATCTGTATCACTTATAAATTTTTCTCTTTTAATGCTAATTTTTACTTACTTCAAAAAAAAAAAAAAAAAAAAAAAAAAAAAAGAACTTGTGGACCCTAATCTTTTCCAAGCACTCTCTCGCACCTTTGTTTCCAATACAACTGACCCATTGTTCTTACCACTTCTGAAATATTTCTGTAAATCCTCTTTTGTAAGTGTCCTTAGGAAATATAATTAAAACAATAAAGTGAATGATGCTACCATGTATTATCCAAGGGAAAGCCCGGAAAGCTCCTGAAAACATCACGATGTACCCCCATCCTCCTTGTTCACC
This sequence comes from Ctenomys sociabilis, assembly GCA_004027165.1. Lineage (NCBI taxonomy): Eukaryota > Metazoa > Chordata > Mammalia > Rodentia > Ctenomyidae > Ctenomys > Ctenomys sociabilis. The sequence goes on from PVKA01054276.1 coordinate 7,798, forward strand.
AGATCTGGCAACTTGAAACTTCGTCCCCAAAGTCAAAATGCCCATGCGTGATGAATGCTCTGAGTTGGTGCAAGGCATGGAGGCAGCAACTTAATGACACTCACTAAGAAAAGGGGACTTTCAGAAAGGCTCCAGAAAATGTGAGTATAAGACAGGCACATTGGGATTAACGGTAATCTGACTTTTAATGTGATCTCTAAAAAGAGATTAAATGCATTTTGTATTTTCAGATCATACTTTATACTTCCATTTATATACAATTAGGAGGATAAATGTTGCATTGAATAGCACTTTCCTAAGGGTAGCAGTTTTAAACATAGTATTGCAATTATATTATGATATAATTTGGGTTTTTAAAAAGTGGTCACAGATTCTTATTCAAAATATTTTGATTTGTAAAGAAGTGATTTAAAGTGGGCAAGTAATTGTCAGAAATTTTCTAATAATATGACTCATTTTCTATAAAGAGCTCTATTACCTTTTGAAGGAAAATATCACTTATTACTCCTCTTTGCTTTATTCAGAACTAAGCTGAAATTATGGTATGCATGTTGAAGATAAAGAAATGATGGAATCCAAAAAGGTAGATTATTTTAATATCTTACCTAGGGGAGAGTGGTTTTCTTTATGGAGTGTTTTATTTTACGGGGAATCAAACTTTGCGCCTTGTGCTTGTCATGAAGCTGATTCACCACTGAGCCATATCCTGAACCTGAACTGTATTTATTGTATGTTATGATTACAAAATTTGAATAAGAACTTGAATTTTTTGAACATTTAAATAATTGTTATATTCAGTTATAATTGTATGAATAAATGCTTACGAAAAATGATTTGAAATAATTATTCTTGGTAAAAAATATTAATTATAAGTAATTTGTTTTTAAGATACATCAAAAAATATTTCACTTTGATAACCCCATAGTGGTGATACATTGGAGTGGAATGAATTTTGGACTGCTTTGGTAAAACAGTATTTGACAGAGTATAAGGTAGGCAGATAAGTATAATTTTAGTCAAATAATGAATTGATTAGTCTGTGTGAATTACCTATTGTGCTAATTTCTTTAAAATAAATTATAATTTACTACCTATTTTTATGACAAAAATTATTCCCATAAAATATCTTAATTTTTGTCACATGCTATGCGGATCCCTGTCCCCAACCCCTCCAAGCCAGTGACTGGCCCGAAACCTCAGGACCCACTCACCAACACCTCCCTGGATCCCCTGACCTAAAGCCCACTGATTGAGTGGGAATTTCCCCGATTCTCTGGGCATCAAAGGTCAGTGAGTATAGAACCTCAGGCCCGTCGTGCCTGAGATACATTTCCCAGGGATTAAGCTGCCCGTCACCTCACGTGGCCCGGTGATAGCTCCAGACACACTGTGCCAGAGAAACATTTCCAGGTGATTACTGGTCCCACCCCACAGCCACAGACCCAGTGCAGGTCAGCCTGGAGTGAGAACTCCAAGCCTGCCACACCGGAGGGACATTTCTCAGCAATCCACGGTCCCACGCTACGGACCAAAACCCAGCACAGCCTGGCCTGTATGTGAGAGCTCCAGGCCCACTGCACCAGAGGGACCTTTCCCAGCCTTCTTGGGTTACGGCCTGTAGACCCGGACTCAGCACAAGCTGGCCAACTCAGTACAGCCTACTCAGTAAATAAGATCATCCACTATCCTTTTTTGAGCCCAGAAAACCCACCAAAGCCCAGGCCCACCCACCTGGGGAACGCCCTGCCTGACACAGGAGGGCTGACCCCGGGAACCAACATAGCGGAACCAAAGGAGCTGCAGCAAAAAAGGAACTGAACACAACAGCTAGACCCAGGATAGGCATACCTGGAAAATCTCAAACTTAATAGACTGGTACCCGAATCTCATAACAAGCTAAGGTTATAGCTGCACCAAAGCTCTACACCAAAGGTCAAAGATCATTGATCTACAAAATGACAAAGAGGAGGGGAAAAATGCAATCCCAGACCTCGAGTCCATCAGGAAAGGCAGAGGACACTAGCTCAGCTGCAACGAATGAAGTAACAGATACGGCAGCAAAGGAACAACAGCAGAAAGCTATAGAGGAAATAAAACGAGAAGTAATTCCCCAATTTAGAAAAGAAATATTTGAATACATAGTATCTGAAATAAAGAATGAATTCCAGAAACATTGGGTGGAAAAACGATGCTCCCCCAGAACAAGTGCAGAGAGCACTATTCCAACTGATATATATGAATTAACAGCATCTGAAGCAAAGAAACAACAACAGAAAGATCATGAGGAACTCAAAGCAAAAATAAGTTCTGAAATAAAAAAAGAACTTTTTGAAGTCATACGATCTGAAATACCGAAACAAGTCCAGAAATATACAGAGGAAATCCAACTTGGAAGAAACACAGGAGAAAAAGAATTAATAACTACCTTTAAAGAAGACATGGATAAAAAAAAACTGAGGAGATCAGAAATATGATGGATTCCTTGAATGAGCAATACAGAAAAGAAATAGAACACATGAAACCCAGTCAAAGAGATATAGAAGAACTAAAAATAGCAATCACGAGTCTACAAAACCGTCTGAGTGAAAGCGAAGACAGAGTTTCAGATCTTGAAGATGCCACAGCAGCTAGTGAAAAGGTGAGAAAGGATCTCTTAAGAACAACAAGAATGCAGAAAAAAATAATCCATCACTTGCAGAATGACGCCAGAAAGAACAATGTGAGAATAATTGGTATGAACGAGAATGAAGGAGTCAATACAAATGACATAAAAAGAATTTGGGAAGAAATAATAGTAGAAAACCTCCCAAATATGAGGAAACAATCCAACATTCAGGTCACCGAAGCATACAGAACACCAAATAACTTCAACCCAAGTAGAAACACACCAAGATATATAATAGTTAAGATCGCAGAAATCCAACACAAAAATAATATACTGAAAGCTGCTAGAGAGAAGGAGCTCACATTCAAAGGAAAACCCATCAGAATTACAGCCGACTTCTCTACACAAACAATGAAGGCAAGGAGAGCATGGAGCAGAGTTCTTCAAGT
>PVKA01054277.1:0-10875 GCA_004027165.1 Ctenomys sociabilis
TCCCTGGTACTGCAAAAAAAAAAAAAAATCTTTGAGACAGGGTCTTGCTATGCAGTTCAGGCTGGCCTTGAGCTCATTTTGTAGCATAGCCTGGTCTCTAGCTGGCAGTGATCCTTTTGCCTCAGCCTCCCAAGTGCTGGAATTATGGGGTGCACCACCATGCCTGGCACCAGGCAGTCCCTCAGAGTGTGGGGATTACAGCTGCAAGCCACACACCTGGCTAATGGAGCTGCTGCCATCCTGGACTTCTAAACCTGTCTGGGATACAACCCCAGAGGATGGCTATCCTCCTTTGCCCCTAAGTGACATTTTTCCTCCAGAATCACAGGGTGCCAGCCAGATGCAACAGAGAAAGCTAGAATTATTGAAGAGCGAGTCCCTTCTCTCCCTATGTTCAATCCCCTGGCAGTGTCACTCCATCTCAGGGCCTTGCCATCCACATATGGATCACTCAAAGGACTCTGTCCCCAGCCTACTTCAGCAGACCCTGGGTTCAACCTTAACTACCAGGGGCTGACATAGCATACTGAGATGACAAATGCAGGGAGAGGTGATTGAGTGACAGGCTTGAAAGGTAATTGGGAAATGGTTGCCCGTGAGCTGTGATGCAATGGCCTGAAGCAGCCAGCCACAAAGCTATGGGATAAGTCACTGCAGGCAGAGGCCCGTAAGTGCAAAGGTCCTGCGGCAGGAAGTCTGTTAGTAATGAAGCAGGCTCCTGGTCTCGTGCTCCACCAGCACATGCTGTTTCTCCAAGCCCTCAGAGAAGTTCCTGCGGTGCCAGGGTCACCTCTAGCTTGGCCTCTAAGGTGCCAGCTTATGTAGGAAGGCAGGAGCTTTCCAGCATGCGTCCCCCTCCCAGGAGCCCCATGGCTAAACTGGATCTGAATGTCCTGGTTCCTGTTTGGCAGGGGAGAGCGGGCATCTTCCCTGCCTTCTCTCCCCAGGCTCCAGCCCTGGCCTCAAATCTCTATGGCAACCTCTAGACACAATCCTGGCCCAAGACACCAGAGGAGCTCGCAGACTTGCCTCCCTTGCTCCAGTGCCCCAGCTGGCTGCCTGGAACCCCACACCCCAGTGTCCCCAAGACCCCCAACTGAAGATTCCACAGGACTGTCCCATCCCTGGGCTCAGTGGAGCCCTGATGGAGCTGGCTCTCCCACGACTGCCCCAGAGGCTGCTGCTGCTGTTGGGAACAGCTACCCTGGCCATGCCTGACATACAGACAGGTGAGTACCTGGCCCCCATCCCCAGGGACCCACATGGACTGGGCCCCTGAGTGGGGAGGCTGGAAACCCCATATCTGGTCTTGCCTGGCACCTCAAGTCCATTCCAAACCCTTGTAGGAGGCCAAAGGGCCAAGACTCCCAGAAGCAGAGCCCTTGGGTGGGCAGCCCTGGAGAATGGAGACAAAACTTGTGGGCTGTAGAACAAGAGCCCCGCTCCCAGCCTCACGGCCACTTGCTGCTCCCTTGTCCTGAGATCACCATCTTCACCCAAACCTCAGCTTTTTCCTGTAGTAAAATAAGAATAATTGCCAGGGGCATGGTGACATAGGCATGTAATCCCAGCCCTGGAGAGGCTGAGGCAGGAGGATCAAGTTCAAGGCCAGCCTAAACTACATAGCAAGACCCTGTCTCAAAAAAAGGAAAAAAGAACTATAATAGAAACTTGTCCCACTGCCTTTTTTTGTTTATATGTTTCTTCTCTTTTCCTTTTTTATTTTTCTCCTTTTTATTTTTTTATTTTTGTATTTGGTACAGGGTCTCACTATGTAGATTGGATTCATAGTGATCCTCCTGTTGTCAGCCTGGGATTACAGTCGTGCGCCACCATACCCAGCCTCAGTTGCCATCTCAGGACTCCCCGGGGGCAGGGTCTGCACAGCTGGAGATAGAACCCTGGCCACTGCACTCTGCCTAAGCAAGTGCTTTACTCCACTGAGCTATCTGGCCAGTCCTTTTCTTTTTTCTTTCTTTCTTTCTTTTTTTTTTTTTTTTTGAGACAGATGATTCAGGTTGGCCTTGAACTCACTATGCAGCCTAGTTTGACCTCAAACTCAGAGTAATCCTCCTGCCTCAGCCTCCTTGGTGCTGAGATTGCACATAGGCACCATCATGCTCGGCAGTGGTGGTGGTGGTGGGGTTTTCCTTGGATTGAACCTAGAGCCTTTATGTTGAGCTACAACCAACCTTTTTTCCCCCTTTTAGTCTTTTTGAGACAGGGTTTCTTTCACTATGCAGTTTAGGCTGGCTTATACACACTTTACTGTAACCCAGGCTGGCTTCTAACTCAAAGTGATCCTCCTTCTTCAGCCTCCCCAGTATTACAAGTGTAAGGGGATTATTATTGTACATAATAAGGTGAAATAAATTATGCAAGAAGCCAGGCATAGTGGCACGGCTGAGGCAGGCGATCATTGGGAGTTAAGACCAGCCTGGGCTACAAAGTGAGCTCAAGGCCAGCCTGAAATGCATAGTGAGACCCCCATCTCAAAAAGACAAAAAAATGGCCTGGGGAAGTAGCTCAGTGGCATAAGTGCCTGCCTGGCAAGTGCAAGGACCTGGGTTTGATCCCTGGTACCACATGCTGTGCCAGCCCTAAAACCAGGCATGGTGGCAAATGCCTGTAATCCCAGCACTAGGGAGACTGAAACAAGAGGATCACTGTAAATCCGAGCTTTGTAGTGAGATCCTGTACCAAAAACATAAATAAGTAATTTTTTTAAAATTAATTAATTAATTATTTATTTTGTGGAACCGGGGATTGAACTCAGGCCCTTGCACTTCCCAGGGTAGTGCTTATTCCACTGAGCCATGTCCCCGGTAAATCTTTTTTAAAACTTAAGTTATGCAAGATATTTTGATGGTGTCTGGCACAAAAAGAGGTCTCTAATTCTATTTAAATTGCTACCCTGCTGGGCATAGTGACACATCTGTAATCTCAGCACTCTAGGAAGAGGAAAATTGAAAAAGGTCTGAGGGGAACCTGGGCGATTTAGCAAGACCCTGTCTCAAAAGAGGAGAGAGTCCTGTAGATACAGCTCAGGGTAGAGCTCCTCAGTTCAATTCCTGGCCAACACTCAAGCAGGAGCAGGCACAGGAAGAAAACCCACAAGACTCCTCCCTACCATGTGAGGACAAACACAGGAAATAGGTCAGTGTCTTCTTCCCCAAGGCAAGATTTCTCCCCTGAAGACCCACATTGTGGCAGATCTGTGAGCACCCCCTCATAGCCCTGCCTTGCAATAGAAAACCTTTCTTTTCTTCTGTCCTTTAGGGGCCAGGGAGATGGCTCAGTGGAATAAGTATTTCCCTGGTGAGCGCAAGCACCTGAGTTCAATTCCTGGTTCTGCCAAACCAAAACACGTCCTCTGTCCTTTAAAAACTCAGAGCTATCTTGGACACTTACAGAAGTCTGCTAGTACAGATCTTGTAAAGAAACAGATACCTTGCAGAAAAGAAAGAAACCAAATTAACAGGACTTACAGTGCAAGGATATGCAGTGTTTCAATATTTAGTATTTCATGTAAGAAGAGGATCCATAGTTGATTCCAGAGAAGACTAATTCAGCAGCACGGTCATCTGAGCATTGGTAATCTCATGACCTCCTAGTTGTAAAATGGCTGCTGCAGCTCCACACCCTGCAAACATCCTTTCAACAGCAGGAAGAAAAAGGGTCTCCTCAGGACACAACACTCTTTTTCTTTATGTTTGTATTTAGTACAAGGTCTACAGGGTCTCAGTACGTAGATGGACTCTTACTGTTTCTCCTGTTTTCAGCCTCCCAAGAGCTGGGATTACAGGCCTGACTACCACACCCAGTCTCATCTGTCTCAGCGTGCCCTGGGGATGGGGGCAGGGCCGGCACAGCAAGCTTGGAATCAAACCCCATGGTCCCTGTGCTCTGCCTAAACAAACTTTAGTCAGCTGAGCTATCTGGCTGGCTCACAGCACTCTTTTCAAGGAGGAAAACCTTTCCTCAGGAACTTGCAACAGCCATATTTTTAAGTTTCACTTGCCAAAACAGGTCACATACCAATCCTTTATTGACTCTGGAAAATAAGGATTGCAAAACTCAGTTCTTTTAGCAAGAGGCAACTGAATAGCTGTTGGGTGGGCAGGCACTGAAATATGTCACCTGGCCCTTCAATGAGGTAAATAAGGTACGAGTAATAGGAGTCACTGACTTTTTTAAATTCTTTTTTGGGGGGAGGTTGGGGAACTGGGGATTGAACTCAGGCCCTTGTGCTTCCAGGGAAGCGCTTGTTCCATTAAGCCATCTTCCCGGCCCCAGGTTGTTACCCTTTTGAGATTTCCCATTATCTCTTTTGGGGTGTGCTATACCCTCCCCCCCATTATACTTAGGATAACTAAATCTGAAGACTAATTTTATAGGTTATCTGCCACGGTTAGTGATGTCACCCGTGTACCCTTGCTACCATTAGATCTTACCCAAGCAACTGTACTTGTAATCTTATTTGATCATAAATTTTGATCCACGGGCTGGGGAGATAGCTCAGTAGAATAAGCTCTTGCCTGGCAAGCACAAGGGCCTGAGTTCAATCCCCAGTTCTGCCAAAAATAAATAAATTTTGATCCATGTTGTACCCACCTCGTGATTTTGCTCTATGAAAGTTGTTTGAGAGGTGGGCTCATTTGTAAACGTTTTCGGGACTCCCCCTGCCTCTCAGGAGCTATCCGTAGTCTCCCTTCTCCCTTTCCTATTTCTCATTTTCTCCAATAAATTTTCCTACCCAACCTCTTGTTCCTTAGAATTCATTCTTTGGCGTTCGGGGACAGGAGCTCGGCGTATTTGGCGTCTAGGTTTCCCCCGTATCGCCAGGACCTTCATGGGGTGCTCCACCTCATTTTGGAAAGCGCGACATTGTTCACATAGCGCTTGAATTTGAGAGCCTCCTTCCTCAGCCGCCTACCGCGCTCTGATTCAGACCAGCGCCACCGCCTGGCCAGAGCTTTTGAGTAAGGGGTTGTTGCCTGAATATAATTAAATCATTGACCACAAAAATTCTGAAATTGCTTAATGGCCCCCATTTTACCATGACTAAACAGAAGCAGGAAGTAAAGGGAACTCCACCACTTAGCCCCTGAGAAGTAAGCAGCTCAGAAGAAGTGGAGATTAGGGAGGGCAGGCTGGCCTGGAGTTCCTGGGGGCAGGGTGGGTCATGCATGGAGTCGCCCATGACATCTGTCCCCCTCCTCCCTGCTTTCCGCAGCCGACCTTGTGCAGATGTGCGGGCAGATCTGGCGGGGCGCCGGGCTGCTGCTGCGCTCCCACGCAGCCTCACGCAGGTTCTACTTCGTGGCTCCGGACACCAATTGCGGGGTTTGGCTGCAGGCGGCCGCCCCAGGCGACAGGATCCGCTTCCAGTTCCGCTTCTTCCTGGTCTATAGCCTGCCCTCAGGGGCGGTGCCCGAGCCTGTGCCCAATGATCCCAAGCCCAATGCCTCTGTCCCAGCACCCTTGGACCCCTGTGCCCCAGGCTCCTACCTGCAGCTCTACGAGGGCCCACCTGGAGCACCACGACCCCTGGGACCGCCTCTCTGTGGTCTGACCATCCCGGCTCCCGTGGCCTCCTCAGGACGCTTCCTAGGCCTGCGCCTGGTCACCAGAGGCCGCCACCCCCGCGTGGACTTCGTGGGTGAAGTCACCTCTTTCCACTTGGGTGGGTTGGGCAGGGGTCTGAGATGGGCCTTGGTGTGGGCGCAGCACAGGGGCCGCTGAGAGCCAGAGAAGGTAAAGGAGGAGGTACAGCTGGGCGCAGGGTTGGGGGGTCAGGGTGAGGGACCTTCACGCCATGAATTCTGCCTCCACAGATGTGTGTACTGGATTGCTGCCCCCCAGCCAGGCGCGTGTACACACACACACACACACACACACACACACACACATGCATGCATACCTCAAATCCACACAAACCACACACAACTCACACCTCACTCACCACTTGTCTGGCACACACCTGGAACACTGCACACCTGCAAGGCGCATCACTTGCACCCTAGGAGTACAATGCACCTTGCACACTTACACTCGACTCACCCACGTGCAGAAGGGCACAGGGCTCTGGGAGGGGAGCGACAGAAACTCTTGGCAGGACTTGAGTGACTGGGTATAAAGCATTCACCGCCTCTGCCCTTGGGTGCACAACGATTCACAACCCCACAAGGTTGCTTCCCTTGGGTTGCAGAGAAAAAAATAAGACAAAAGGTACCAGTGCTTCTAAGTGAAGGGGCTGGTCTGATACAAGAGTGACAACATCCTGCAGCTCAGGCTGTGCAAGGCTGTGGCCCAAAAGGGTACCGGACTGGGATATTTGTCACATCAGAAGGGTCTCCAGCCATGATGAGCAGGTGAACTCCCAAAGCCCGGAATATTCCAAAACCACAAGTTTAATCACCACTTTTTTTTTTTTTTTTTTGGCAGAACCGGGGATTGAGCTTAGACTCTTGAGCTTGCCAGGCAAGCACATATGCTACTGAGCCATTTCCCTGGCCCCCCTGTTTTTTTGTTGTTGTTGTTTTTTTTTTTTGAGAGAGAGTCTCCCTAAGCAGTTCAGGCTGGCCTTGAGCTCACTCAGTAGCCCACACTGGCATTGAACTGACAGCCATCCTCCTGCCTTAACCTCCCAAGTGCTGGAATGCACATCCACTCCAAGGTGAGTCTTGAATCTCCTTAAGATTTACTGGCTTCCTCCTGGGAATTATGCCTACAAGGTCTGAATTTTTTTTTTTTTTTTTTAATGTTTTGAACTGGGGATTGAACTCAGGACCTTGCACTTGCCAGCCAGGTGCTTAAACCATGAGTTATCTCCCTGGCCTTTTATTTATTTATTTATTTATTTATTTATTTATTTATTTATTTATTTATTGGTACTGGGGATCAAACTCAGGACCTTACCACTGAGCTGTGGCCTGAATTTTGTTTTGTTTGAGACAGGGACTTGCTATAAACTTCAGGCTGGACTTGAACTCACTAGTAGTTTCTGCTGGCCTAGAACTCAGTGATCCTTCTGCCTCAGCCTTCCAAGTGCCCAGATTATAAGCATGCATCGCCATACCTGGACTTCTTTTGTTTGTTTGTTTTTGATACAGAGTCTGTAGTTCATGCTGATCTTGAACTTACTATGTAGCCTGGGCAGTTCTTGAATTTGAGGCACTCCTGTCTCAGGTTCCTTTGTTTGTTTTTTCTTGTATTTGGTACATGGTACCCTGGGCAGGAGCACTGCAGGCTCACTCAGTGCAGACCCTCCTCCCAATACACACAGCTGGGTGTCACAGCCAGACTGGGGCTTTGGTCTTATCTTTGCAAAGGAGTTAATTACAGTGTTTACTCCCTAGGGTTATACTGTTTCACTGTTCATGTTAATCAGAGAACTTGTACCCTCTTCATTTTTATCGCCCTCATGAGCCATCCTCAAAAGCCCTGGTCTATACTGGGTCATGGTGGAACATGCCCTAGTAATCCTAGCACTCTGGAGACTGAGGCAGGAGGATAGCTATGAGTTCGAGGCCAGCAAGACCTTAGCAAGACTACATATCAAGACCCTGTGCCCCGTACTGTAACCAAAGGAAACCAAGCAGCCCCTGCCTACCCTTCTGCCCCGCACCCGCTGGCCAGCATCCTCTTCTGCTCCCTTTCCCACCTCTCCCCACATCTGGTTGTGTCATGGGTTCATCCAGGAGCCTCATCCCAGGCTCCTCTTTTCCATCCCAGGACCCTGTGATTCCTACTTTCACTGCCAGAATGGCAGGTGCATCCCCCCGAGCCTGGTGTGTGACCACTGGGGCATGGACAACTGCGGGGATGGCAGCGACCAGGGCTCCTGGCCACCAGCCAGCTGCAGAGGTCAGTGATGGTGTGTTCTGGGTAATACTGAACAGCCTAGGGGAGTCTATGTTGCTGCAGGAGCCTACCATGGGGGGCAGTAACGGGCAGTCAGTGTATTTATTTATTTTTTATTTTTTGGCAGAACTAGGGATTGAACTAAGACCTTTACACTTGCCAGGGAAGTGCTTATTCCACTGAGCCATCTTCCTGGCCCTGGGCAGTCAGTGTAGACCAGGGTCCAAGGCTTAGAGCACTCAGGGATAGAATGATGCATACAGACTTGGTCCAGCTGTGGCAGAAACTATCCTCTAATAGTACCTGGTGCAGGAACACTGCTAAACTAGAGTTGCTCAGGGTCACAGAGCCAGTAAAGAACATGAGCAGGAAAGGACTCTAAAGACAGAATAAAGGGCTGGCCAAATAGCTCAACAGATTAAAGCACCTGCAAACAAACTCAAGAGCTGGGGGTTCAATCCTTGGACTGCTGTGCCAGCCCTGCCCCCAGGGAATGCTGAGATGGTAATTGAGACTGGGCCTGGTGGTGCATACCTACAATCCCAGCTCTTCAGAGGCAGTAAACAGGAGGATCACTAGGAGTCAGATCTAGTAGTGAGACCCTGAATACCTGTAGACAAAGCATAGGTATAGTTGTACACGTTGTTCACTGCAGAAAAGCAGCTAGCTGTGGTGAAACCCAGCTTCCCAGAACTCCATACATACACTTGCCTCCCTAAGCTACCTGCTGTGTTTTCTTTTTTCTTTTCTTTTCTTTTCTTTTTTTTTTTTTTTTGCGGAACCGGGGATTGAACTCAGGCCCTTGCGCTTGCCAGGGAAGTGCTTATTCCACTGAGCCATCTCCCCCACCCCCTGCCATGTTTTCTTGCAGATTTCTGGCTATTTCCCTGAATTCAGTTCTTTGTGCCCTGAGGCTCAGTGCCTGTGTCCCTTTGTCCATCCACACTCCTGCTCTTGGTGGTCTCATTTCTTTTGTCTTGTTGGACTTGCCTATGAAGTACCATAACCTCCTCTCCCTGGGTGTCTGGCCACAGCTGTCAAACTTCATTTGCCCCAAACTGGCTCCTGGTCTCTCCATCCCACCCCTGTGCCACCTGCCCTGTCTGGATAAGCAGACCTGGTCCCCACAGGTTGAGTCACCCACTACTACTTTGATAGTCTCAGCCAGCAATGAAGCCACCAAATCTGTGGAAGGTTCCAGCCTGAGCCTTCTCCCGGCTGCTCAGCTGCCAGTTGGCCTGAGCACTGCCAGTCCTATGGAAGGCCAGAGGAGCTTTGTGTTTTTTTCCCCCTTCTAATAACTTTCATTTTAAAAGACATTTTATTTTTCTTTTTTGACAGAACCAGGGACTGAACTCAGGCCCTTGTGCTTGCCAGGGAAGCGCTTATTCCACTGAGCCATCTCCCCGGCCCCTAAAAAGAAATCTTTTAAAAATATTTTTTTAATTTAGTACAGGGTCTTGCTATACAGTTGGGACTTGTAGTGATCCTCCTGTCTCAGCCTCCCCAGTGCTGGGATTACAGATGTGCAATACCATACCCGGTTTTGGTGGTTGGGATAGTGTGCCTAGGGTTCCGGGGCCAGCATGGCATGCAGTACTGCAGATTGAACCCAGGTCCTTGCGCTTGCCAGGCAGGTGCTTAGACCACCAGGCTATCGTCCCAGCCTAATTTTCTTTCTTTCGTTGTTTTTTTTTTTTTTTTTTTTTTTTTAGTATTTTAGGGAAGGATCTACATGGTGTTCAGGGTCTCACTACTAAATCCGACTCCTAGTGATCTGTCTGTTTACAGCCTCCAAGTGCTGGGATTACAGGCATCTGCCACCACGCCCAGACTCAACTGCATCTCAGTGTGCCCCAGGGGCAGGGCTAGCAGGGCAGGCCCAGGGATCAGATCCCAGCCCCTGTACCTGCTTACAGGCCCTTTAATCTGATGAGCTATTTGGCTGGTCCCTAATTTTCTTTCTTTTTTTTTTTTTTTGGTGGAACTGGGGATTGAACTCAGGCCCTTGCGCTTGCCAGGAAAGCACTTATTCCATTGAGCCATCTCCCTGGCCCCCCTAATTTTCATATTTTAGAGCAGTTCCCCCCTGCCCTTGGTATTGCACTGAGCTACATCCCAAGCCTTTCTTATATTTGCTAAAATTGCTCAGGCCTGTCTGAGCAAGAACTTGAAATCCTTCTGCCAGGGCGCGGGGATCACAGATATGTGTTTGTGCCCAGCTAGTTATCATGTCTTTAGGATCCTCTTGGCTCTGGCAATTTCTCAGGATTTCTTTTTTGAGACAGGGTCTCACTATATAGTTCAAATTGGCCTCAAACTCACTAGACCATATCCAAGGATGACTTCAAACTCTTGGGTATCCTGCTTCAGCCTCCAGAGTCCTAGGAATGCAGGTGTTCTTTAGAGCTCTTGTGCTCTTTCTGTTCCCAGTGAGCCTCTCCTCAACTCTTCAGAAGTTTTTTTCTGACCCTTTTAGGTGAAAATGGCCCCCAGCACTCAGGAGGCTGAGGCAGGAGGATAACTGAAAGGTCAAGACCAGCCTAGACCACAAAGTGAGTTCAAGGCCTGCCTGACCTACAGAGCAAGATCCTGTCTCAGGAGGATTTTTTGGCTGGCTCAGGATGCCTTCAGGGCAGGTCTGGTAAGGCTTGAGGAACTAGGGATGAACCACAGCATCCATAGCACCCTGCTGCCTACTGCTCTGTTCAAGCAGGCACTTAAACAACTGAGCTAATGGGGAGGCCCCCCAAGATCCTGTCTCAAAAAGATGGAAGAAAATTGTTTATGTCAAAAATGGTAATGCAAAAAAAAAAAAGTAATGCAGAGCCCACAGTTCAATGTATGAATAAAATCTGGTCTGTCCAAACAAAGATATATTGGTCACCCATAACAAGAAAAGGAGAGGCCAGGGAGATGGCTCAGTGGAATAAGCGCTTCCCTGGCAAGTGCAACGACCTGAGTTCAATCCCCGGTTCTACCAAAAAAAAAAAAAAAAAAAAAAAAAAA
>PVKA01054278.1:0-10842 GCA_004027165.1 Ctenomys sociabilis
AAAAAAAAAAAAAAAAGCTAGACAAACTATATAGTAAGAACCTAAAAAATAAAAAATAAATTATAATTCAGTCACATGTGGTGGTGCATACCTGTGATTCTAACACTGCAGGAGGCTAAGACAGAAGATCACAAGTTCAAGCCCAGCCTAGCAACTCAGTGAGACCTGTCTCAAAATTTAAAAAATCAGGGCCAGGGAGATGGCTCAGTAGAATAAGAGCTTGCTTGGAAAGCACAAGGACCTGAGTCCAATTCTTGGTTCTGCAAAAAAAAAAAAAAAAAAAAAAAAAAAAAAAAAAAAAAAAAAAAAAAAAAAAAAAAAAAAAAAAAAAAAAAAAAAAAAAAAAAAAAAAAAAAAAAAAAAAAAAAAAAAAAAAAAAAAAAAAAAAATAATAATAATAAATAGTAGTAATAAAAATAAATAAAAATAATAAAATAAAAGAGCTGTAAAACTTTTTTTTTTTTTTTTTTGCAGAACTGGGGATTGAACTCAGGCCCTTGCGCTTGCCAGGGAAGCACTTATTCCACTGAGCCATCTCCCCGGCTCTAAGAGCTGTGGATGTAGTTCAGTACAAAGGTCCTAGGTTTGATTTCCACTACTATAAGAAAGAAACTTGTTGACAGGATGATACTTTAGGCAAGAATAATATGTGAATGTGAATGCACAGACACACCAAACTGGCCCAAAGCCAATCCTGATTCACTGGGGCCCTGCACCAGTCCCATTCCTACCACACACTCATTTCATCTTCCCTGTGCTTTGCATCAGAATCCTAAAAGTGACTTTTTTTCTGTATGTTTCATCATAATATAAATGTGACAAAAGAATTCACAGCCAACAAATTTGTGCTTATTCTGGAAATGTTTTCTATTTTTTGGTGATAAAGTCACCCTCTATTGGCATACCCACATAGAGTTAAACTCAAGAAGAAAGAACTCGGGTTTTCATTGGAAACTGCAAAAAATAGTTTTAACTGTAAAAATAATTTGGGGGCTGGGGGATAGTTCAGTGTTGGTGTACGCTTAGCACACACAAGGGCCTAGGGTTTAATCTCTCTCTCTCTCACACACACACACGCACGCACTCACGCATGCACACACAAACAAACAACCCTAATTTTGACACATCAAAGATGGTAGGTATAAATTCTAGTGAAATCTATTTTATTTTTATTTTTACTTTTTGGCAGAAATGGGAATTGAAGCCGGGCGTGGTGGCGCATGCCTGTAATCTCAGCACTTGGGAGGCTGAGGCAGGAGGATTGCTGTGAGTTCAAGACCAGCCTGAGCTACAAAGTGAGCTTAAGGCCAGCCTGAACTGCATAGTGAGACCCTGCCTCAAAAAGACAAAAAAAAGAGAAAGAAATAAGGATTGAACTCAGGCCCTTCCACTTGCCAGGGAAGCACTTACTCTACTGAGCCATTTCCCCGACCCCTGAAATTTATTTTATTTATTTATTTATTTTTAATTTGTTTGTCTTTTTGAGGCAGGGTCTCACTATGCAGTTCAGGCTGGCCTTAAGCTCACTTTGTAGCTCAGGCTGGTCTCGAACTCACAACAATCCTCCTGCCTCAGCCTCCTGAGTGCTGGGATTACAGGCCTGCGCCACCATGCCCGGCTTGAAATTTACTTTGAATAAGAGATTTAAAAACTAATTAATATATTTGAAACTTTTTATAGTTTTCAATGTCTTTTGCTTCATTAGATTCATTCCTAGGCATGTCCTTCTTTTGGATGCTACTGTGAAAGGTGTTGTTTCCCTAATTTTTCCCTCAGTAAGTTTGTTACTCATGTAGAGGAAGGTTATGGATTGTTGAGTGTTGACTTTATATCCAAGTATTGCTACTGAACTTGCTTATTAAATCTATAAGTCTTGCCAGGCGTGGTGGTGCAGGCCTGTAATCTCAGCACTCGGGAGGCTGAGGCAGGAGGATTGTTGTGAGTTCGAGACCAGCCTGAGCTACAAAGTGAGCTTAAGGCCAGCCTGAACTACATAGTGAGACCCTGTCTCAAAAAAATAAAAACAAACAAACAAAAAAATAAAATAAAATCTATAAGTCTTTTGGTGAAAAAAAAAAAAAGGTAGGTATAGGGGCTGGTGAGATAGCTCAGCAGACTAAAATGTCTGCTTAGGGTAAACTTAGATAAGCTTAGGCAAGCACAGGGACCACAGTTTGATCCCCGGCACCACATGCCACACCAGCCCCACCCCCAAGGCAGGCTGAGCTGGCCACAGAATCTGAGCATAGTAGCATATGCCTGTAATGCCAGCCCTGGGAGGCTGAAAACTGAGTCAGAGCTGTGTAGTGAGACCCTTAACAACCAAATACAAATACATTAAAAAAAAAAAAAAAAAAAAGGCAGTTATAGTGATTATTTGGCTTGACATATTTTTTGTTTCAGAGAATGAGAGCTTTCTAGAGCCAAGAAAAAGCCCACAAAAGGCCATTTTTCTTAAAGGCCTGGTCTTAGCCCAACCCAGGCTGCTGCCCAGTGGGGCAGGGCCTCATGAAAGGAAGTTGGGTCACTAGGGTTTACCTCTGAAGGGGAACTGGAACCCCAGTCCCTTCCTCTCACTTTCTATCTACCGTGGGGTGAGCAGCCCTCCTCTACCACAGGCTCCCACCCCCATGATCCACTGCACCACCACCAGCCACATGACCATGGGCTGAAACCCAGACAGACCTGTCCTCCTGAGCTGATTTTCTTAGGCATTTTGTTACAGTGCCTGTATTGGCTTGTGTCTAGATGTCCCCCCAAAACTACAGGCCTGCTTCTAGAGTTTGTGATTAGCTCACAGCCCAGTGCAGGGATTAGGGGTATGAGTGCCACGTGTGCCCTGGGGACCCTACATACAATAGGAGGGAGGGAAAGGGGCTGTTCTTGCTGCTAACGTTTTGCTCTTATTGCTTTTGCTATTTTCTGTTGCCATGAACTTCTGCCCTCTGTAATGCCACAGTCTTGAAGCCAGCCAAGTATGGACTGAAACCTTTACAAACTATAAGCAAAATAAGTCTTTCCTTCCTTAATTCTGGGCATCAGTTTTTTGGGTTTTTTTGTCTTGGCAGCAAGAGAAAAATAATCAAGACAGTGCTGGGTATTTAAGCACATAGTTAGTTAAAAGCCAAACTCATACACCTCTTAAGCCAAGACACACTTTACTCCTGGAGAAAGCAGTCACCTGAGAAGGCAGTACCCCTACTGCCATGGCTTGTCACTACCAAATGCGCATGAAGCTGCCTGCAGGACCTATGCAAGTCCCTAGCATAAGGTGATGTTCCCAGTCATTATATATGTATTTACTTAGAAATACTGGCGATGGAACCCAGGAACTCTTCTTTCTCACCAAATCCAACCCTGAAGGACCAGCCAAAATAAAAAGCAATGGGTTTCTAAACAGATTTTGAATAAAGAGTAACAGGAAATACAAGTTCTCAGGGAGATGACTCTGAAATGAACAGCAATCATCTACACACTGAATTTCTGTCAGTGATGGCAAACCTTTTAGAGCTTTCAATGATAACAAACTGCTGGCTGACTTGTGCATGCTATATACTGTGTGGGTAATTTCAAAAATCCAGGCACAAAACTACTTTCTGGCCATACCCTATTCATTTTGCTGTTCTGGTTTTGAGACAAGATTTCACTATGTTGCCTAGGCTGATCTAGAACTTTTGGATTCCAATGATCTTCCCACCTCAACTTTCTGAGCAGTGGGACCCTAACCCTCCATGTGTGAGACAGTCACTGCACATGCTTGTGAGAAACTTCTAAGAACCACCACTCACACAACTCCAGGATTAGGTTTGTCTCCTTCCCATTCAAGAACAGGTTTGTAAGCCATAGTGATGTAATCAAGAAAGAACATTCTGAATTGTATATTGGCAGGGCTCTTAAAAACAAATGAGATGGTAAACTGTAATCCCAGCACTCAGGAGGCTGAAGCAGGAGGATTACTAGTTTGAGGCCAGGCTGGGCTAGCATGGCAAGATCAGTGAGGACCCATCTCAAAAAAATAAAATAAAAATGACAAAAGGCCTTTTCTCATGAGTTGCAAGGCTAGAAAAGTCCCTGTCTACAAGGATTTTATTGGCTTCTACTATAATGTGAACAATAAAACAGCACTCAATGGGGCAATCTAGATGAGCCTTTTATCTCTCATTAGTCATTTCCAACACTTTCCTTAATCTGAATTAGTAAGGATTTGTTCATTTGTTTATAAGCACCTGACATTACAATGCTGATATCACACCACTAATGAAAACATAAAATGCAAGGATCCGTGATGACCTAGATTTAAACTGGGTTTAATCTTGGTTGGCTGGTCTGTGTGTGTTTTTGGAGATGGTGACAACACAGCAAAGAAAAAGGCCCTCCCACACTCTCGTCATATGTGTTCATGTCCTTTTCTGGGCAATAGGGTCATCTACAAGGTAGCCACAAGGATCAAACAGAACAATGCACAAGCGAAGTGATAAAAATGAACAAGATGCATTTGTGCAGGAGAGAGGGTTACTCTTACCAAGGAGCTGGAAGAATCTGCATGTGCAAGGCATTGAAGGAAAATCCCCAAATCAGAAGACTGGAGACAGAGGCACCCTGAGTGCCTGTGCTGAACGATGCTTGCTCAGGTCCCCTCCAGTGCTAACTCCTGGGGACCACCTTCACTCTTCTTTCCTCAGAGCAGGTAACGTGGTACAAATCTCTCCTTTCACTGACAAGCATCATAGAAGTGATTTCTCTGGTCATCAGCAGGCAGGCTAACAATACCAACTTCCCACCTCCCCAGGTGATTATAGGCCAGCATCACTTTCCATGTGCTGATGACCCACCAGGCCACGGATCTGAAGTTGAAATGGATGTGCCCAAGGTAGCAGATAGCAGAGCCAAGGTTTAAACCTGGTGCCTGCTGCTGGGAGGCAGGTCTTCCCACTGTACAACAGCCTGCTAAGAAGCCTCAGGAGGCAAAGTTTATTTTGCAAGTAGGATGGCTTCCATTGGTATCAAGAACAGATTCCTTCAAAAAACCAGCATGACCCAGAACTTCTCTTATCTAACAGTCCTTTTCCTATTTCTGATCAACATTGAAAAGTTAAACTCATTTTATCCAAAGGAGCAAAACCAGACCCTGGATGGGAAGAACTAAGAAAACACACCTAAAACAGCAGCAACATTTCACCCTGAAGGGTGGCACTCAGTGGTAGAATACTTGACTAACAAGCACAAGGCTCTGGGTTCAAACTCAGATACTAAAAAGGAAAAAAAAAAAGTTCCTTTTACCCTGCCCTGCCCCTTCTCTGGTAGGTACCAGGAGAGGCTTAAAAAAAAAAAAAAAAAAAAAAAAAAAGATGACTTCTAGTCCAAGGACAGCTAAGCACCAAGGCCAAAGGTCCTACAATCTGGAGGCCCAGGCCCAAGGCACAGACTACCTCTCTGCAGAAAAGTCCTGGCAGCAGCCCCAGCAACCAGTGCTGAGGAAAGGGGTGCAATGTGGACAAGGCTGACCTCGGCACTGCACTCGAGGCTGTGTGCCTAGTGAACTGCAAAACCCACTTTACATAACAGGCCTTTGTGCTGTCCCAGATAAGAGGAAAGACAAGAGCCAGTCAGAGTGTCTCAGGGATTGAGAAGCAGCTGAGATTTCCTGGGGGACAGTGAAGTAGGAAGGGCCTAACTCAGACAACCCCTGTCATCTCAGAAGGAAATGGTAATAGCAGCAATAGTGAAACAAACCTTTCTATTAGTTTACATTATACATTTTTGGTCTTATCTACACTTTTAGGATAAGAAATGTGCAACACTTACTGCTTCTGCTTAGAGGACACTGGGTGTTTTGGGAGACAAAGGTGGAAGGGAAATGATTTCCTATATGTCCTTTTTTTTTTTTGAAACAGGGTTTCACTATGAGGTTCAGCTGGCCTTGAACTCAGTGATCCTCTTGCTTTATTTATTTATTTATTTTTGAGACAGGTCTTGTTAGGTAGTTCAGGATAGCCTTGAACTCACTGTGTCTAGGCTGGCCTCAAATCTGAGGAACTGAAAGCAATCCGCCTATGGGATTATAGGTGTGTGCCACCAGATCTAGCTGTTATACTCCTTTTAAGTCTTTGAAATCTGACTTGGTTTGAATCATGTGAATGAGTTACCCATTCAAAAACAGTTAAGGGGGCTCAGTGGACTAAAGCGCCCAGGCGCAGTGGCTGGGACTCAATCCCCAGTATGCTGTGCCGGCCCTGCCCCTGGGGCACTCTGAAACAGCAACTGAGACTGGGCATGGTGGCATGCGCCTGTAACCCCAGCACTTGGGAGACTGAAACCAAGAGAATCACTATAAGTCCGATCTATGTAGTGAGACCCTGTAGGCTCTGCAGACCCTGTACTAAATACATTTAAAAAAAAAACAAGCTAAGGAGAGCTGGGTCTGATGATGCATGCCTGTATCAGTAGGATGATCCCAAGTTCAAGGCCATGCTGGAGATAGCTTCATAAGACCTCTTTTTTCTTTAACCAGTGATCGAACTCAGGACCTTGCACTTGCCAGCCAGGTGCTTACTCCACTGAGTTATCTCCCCAACCCAAAGATCTCTTCTTAAAATAATAAAAAAGCAGGACCTGGTGTCATGAGTTCAAGGCCAGCCTGAAGTATACAGCAAGATCCTATGTCAAAAAAAATAAAAATAAAAAAATAAATATAAAGAACATGGGGCCACGGAGGTAGCTCAGTAGAACAAGTACTTGCCTGGCAAGTTCAAGAATTGAGTTCAGTCCCCGGTTTTGCCAAAAAAAAAAAGAATGTGAAAAGGCCAGGTGTGATGGATGGAAGATACCTGTAATCTTAGCACATGGGAGGCTAAGGTAGGAGGATAGAAGTCTGAGGCCAACCTGAACTGGATAGTTAAGACTTTATCTCAAGAATACCAAAGGAAAGTAAAAAGGGATGGGTCAAACCCAGATACTAAAAAGTTCTCAGTTGTAGAACTTGCTTAGCACATGTGAGGCCCTGGGTTCCACCTCCAGCACTGCAAACAAAAAAGTCAAGGAAATTTTTCATTATTTTGCTTTGAGATAGTGTTTCCCTAGGTACTCCAGACTAGCCTTGAACTTGGAGATTCTCCTGCCTCAGCTTCCCAAGTACTGAAATTATTGGCATGTGCCATCACACTCAGCTAAACCAAGGAAATTTTAAACTTGTTTAATCATGTCCAACCCTCAGAAGAAAAGTGTCATTAGCACCATTTGAAAAATGAGAAGTCTGAGGTTTTAAATGGAATGGGAATTGCCCAAAGTTGTGACAGAGGTGCAAGTGCACCCCAGCCTTCAGAGTCCTGGTTCAATATGCTTTCTCTCCAATTTCAAGTCTGAAAGACCACAGCACTCAGATATATTAAGTCCTGGTGATACAGGACCTCTAAATGACAAAAGGAAAATACTGTAACTCCCAACCTACTAAAAGTCAGATCCAGATCCACGTGGTGGCGCATGCCTGTAATCCCAGCACTTGAGAGGCTGAGGCAGGGGGATTGTTGTGAGTTCAACACCATCCTGAGCTACAAAGTGAGTTTAAGGCCAGCCTGAACTGCACAGTGAGACTCTGTCTCAAAAAGGCAAAAAAAAAAAAAAAAAGTCAGATCCACCAAGGAATGAATTCTAAGGAATGGAGGTTTAAGGGTAGGAAATTTTACTGAGAGACACAGCTCCTAAGAGACAAAAGGGGACCTGAGTAGGATGCTACAGACTCCAATTTCCAGAGAAAGTTTTATAGGGCAAAATCATGAGGTAGCTTCAGTGCAGGACAAAACTATGATCAACCAATAAGATTACAACCACAGCTGCTTAGGTAATGTTGATCCAATGGGGAAGCAGATCACCTAGCAAATGTACATAAAAACAATCAGGACTTCTCTGGAAGAGGTGAGTCAGGAGGTCCTGGTCATCCACCCGGGCAACTAATGTTTATCTAGACTTTACTGGGCCAGGTAATACCAAGTATAGTTTATTGCCAAACCCTTGGAAGGCAATGTAAGATAAATGTCTTTATCTTGTGGCCTGGCCTTCAGTGGATGCACCTCAAGGCACCGTTGTGCTGTGTTCTCATCTTCTGCACTGACTTCCTAGTGGGCCCCAGCCTGTCGACTGCTTAGGATATTTCTACCTAACTTGGCTGTCTATGATACTGGCAGCCACAGCCATAGGAACCCTTGTGGATGCAGGAAGTGATAACCACATGCAAAGGCCTAGCCTAGCATACCACACACTGTCTGGAGCTAAAAAAATGTTCATCTGGGTAAGTAAATACACTGCCACCCTGAGTTCAGCCCAAGTCCATGGCCTTTTCAGCAAGTCTGATGGGCACGGATACATTCCTACGAGATTCAATATCCTTCAGGCATCTTTATGAACTCAAAAAGAATCCACAGGATAGTCAGCTGTAAAACTGAGCACTGTACTAAGAGGCCATCCAGAGCCTGGATTCAAATCCTGGTTTTGCTACTGACTTATTAGGGACCTTGGATAAGCCAGTCACATTACCTTTCCTGGCTTCAGCTTGCTTTCTAAAATATGAGCTGATGAAAAGGCATGTACTGAACACTGTGTATCTGTAGCTGGCCCGCTGGTTACCTTTGTCTTAAAGGGGCTAATCTTCTAAAGGAGAAAATTAACCAGGTAATTTCAAGTCTCAGGAGCCGGGAAGATGGCTCAGTAGAATAAGCACTTGCCTGGCAAGTGCAAGGGCCTGAGTTCAATCCCTGGTTCCACCAAAAAAACAAAATTTCAAGTCTCAGAAATACCATAAGCAGATGTATACAACAAAGTAAGAGGGAAGGAAGAGCTGGGCATGGTGGTGCATACCTATAAACCCTGTACTTAGGACATTGAGGCAGCACGACCACTACAAGTTCCAGACCAGCCTGGGCTACATAGTTCAAGGCCAGGGTGGAATACATATTGAGACCCTGTCTCAAAAAAAAAAAAAAAAGAACAAAAAGATTCCAGCTAAAATAATATTGCTGAAACCAAAGTATAGAAAACTGATGAGTGTTGCAGAAGATGCAGGGAAAAAAAGAGGGAACTGGCTAAAAAACAAGAAACTTTCTCCATGATGGAAATATTTTCTCTCCTGATTATGGTGGAGGTTACAAGTTTGTATGATTCTGTCAAATTCACAGATTTGTACACTTAAGATGGGTAGAGTCTACTGTGTGTAAATTAAACCTTAATAAAATTGAGATAGAAGAAATAAAAGTTAGGCAGAAAAGAGATGAGGGCCAGCAATACAGCTCAGTGGCTTAATACACACCTGCCTGGCCAATGCAAAGTCCTGAGTTCAATCCCCCATACAAAGGAAGAAGATGAAGATAAAGATGAAAATGAAGAAGGGAGACAAGGAAAACAGATATTTTAAATTGTACTACAAAAACAAACAAACAAACAAAAAACGGGGCCAGCAAGATAGCTCAGTAAACTAAGTGTCTGCTTAGGCAAGCATAAGGACCAGGGGTTTGATCCCGGGCACCATATGCCCTGCTGGTCCTGCCCCTAGGTACACTGAGCTGGCCACCAAGTGTGAGTGTGGTGGTGCATACATGCCTGTAATCCCAGTGCTGGTAGTCTTGAAAACAGGAGGATCACTATGAACTGTGTAGTGAGATCCTGGACAAAATACATTAAAAAACGGAGTGTGGGGTGACCAGATAGCTCAGTGGATTAAAGCGCCTGCTTAGGCAGACACAGGGGCTGGGGGTTCAGATCCCCAGCCTGTGGAGCATGTTGAGAAGGCAACTGAGACTGGGAGTGGTGACATGAGTCTGTAATCCCAGAGCTTGGGAGGCTAAAAAACAGGAAGGATCACTACAGTCTGATCTGTGTAGTGAGACCCTATAGACCCAGTGCTAAATACATTTAAAAAAATAAAATAAAATAAAAATAAAAATAAAAAAGAAACTGCAGCCAAATATGGTTGTGCAAGTCTGTAATCCCTACACTTGGAAAGCTAAGGCAGGAAGATCACTATAAGTTTGAGCCCAGCCTGGGCTACATAAGCAGGCTCAAGGCCAGCCTGCAATACATGATGAGACCCTTCCTCAAAAACAAAACAGCAAGGAATATAGCTCAGTGGCACAGTGCCTACCTGGCAAGAGCAGGGTCTTGAGTTCAATCCCTGATAAAAACAAACCAGTCACCAGAAAAACTACACCTTCTGAGTGCAAACTAGATTTGCTTACTTTTCTGTCTTCTCCCCAAACAGCAAAAACTGGGAGTCTGCCTATTCCCTTTTCTTTGTAAATGGTCCTCATTCACCCATGAAGGGACCACCCTTTTGCAATTTCCCCTAGGAATAGGATAATTATCTCACTAGAGTGGGCCATCCTCTGACATCCAGTAAGGCTAAGACTAGAGATTAATTCCATTAAATTCCAAAATACACACACACATATCCTCAGTTCTTATATTGAGCCTCATTTCTTTGAGTACTCAAAATCCTGAGAAAGTCCTGTAACTCACTCAAATACACTCTTCTCACCACCCTTTGCTTCTGTGTCTTGAAAAATCTTTTCCATGACAAGAGTCAGGAAATCTATGTACTGACTTTAAAGGGGTGGGTTGAGTCCTTATTTCAGCCTGTGGATTCTCAAACCAGTCAGTGACAAAATGAATTAAAAAAAAAATATGACAGAGGGGCTGGGAAGATGGCTCAGTAGAATAAGTGCTTCTCTGGCATGCACAAGAGCCTGAGTTCAATTCCTGGCTCTGCACACACACGCGCGCACACACACACACACACACACACACAAAATTCACATCAGTTTTTTTTTTTTTTTTTTTTTTTTTTTTTTTTTTTTT
>PVKA01054279.1:0-10845 GCA_004027165.1 Ctenomys sociabilis
CTTTTGACAGGTGTAGACAAAGGAAGGGTTGTAGAAAGAAAAAATCATGATGTGTGTGTATAGACAGTACAGTTGGGATAGATAACGCTGTGCTTCTACATAATTCTATGATAGGCAAGATCTGCACTAATGGTGGTTGGGCAGGATATTATGTCGGCTTTTAGTGCTATGGTCATCCACTAGGTAAATAATTATTGAATCTTTGATATAATTCAGCTATAAAAAAACCTGTAAATATAATTTCATTTATGCACCTTGTACAGTACCAAAACGTTATGAAAACAGTTTGCAATGTATTAATTCATCGACTCTGTATGGTTAAGGTGTCTTGAAACTGTCTGATTGACATTTGTATTTTAATGAAATAAAAATAAATGAAAAAAAAAGTCATATAGTAATTTGATATCAACGATTATGGAGGAACAACCCATGCTGTCCCTTTCTACTCATACGTTTCCACTTTCTGGAGACCCAAATAGTGTGAGAACTCTTGATATAACTAGAAAAATTTCCCATTCAATTATATACCTCATAATCAATGTTGGAACTGCCATGAGTTCTACTAGCTCTCAGAACTAAAGATAAATGGGAGCCAATCTAGACTATTTGGAGCTTCTAAAAATGTATGAGGTTGTGAAAGCAAAGTGAGAATCTGCTAGTGATCTATTTCCATGCATAGCATGAGTACTTTATTTTTTTTTATTTTATTTTATTTTTTTTTTTTGTCTTTTCGAGACAGGGTCTCACTATGCAGTTCAGGCTGGCCTTAAGCTCACTTTGTAGCTCAGGCTGGTCTTGAACTCACAACAATCCTCCTGCCTCCGCCTCCCGAGTGCTGGGATTACAGGCATGCGCCACCATGCCCGGCTTGCATGAGTACTTTAAATGTGTCAGTTATTTAAATAAGGAGTTCGTTTTATCATCATTTCATATATGAAGAAGCTCTAGACAATGAATTTGGCAGAGGTGAGGTTCAAATTTGCATATCCTGTCTTCTACTACAATGGTCCTTTTTATGGACACATCTATACAGATTCAGAAAATAGTGCATTGGCCTCAGGACATTTTGTACTATTGACACTACCTGAGAATCTAAAGGGCTGAATATATCCATTTCAGTAATCTTAGAAACAAAAAGTAGGTAGAAACAAAAAGTAACCCTGGGGTCTGTTAAAAGCTATTATACTTCTTGCTACAATTATGAAGATCTCAGATACTCCCCTGTCCCATAATTTTTGTTATTTAAATCAAGCTGCACATGATGATCACCAAATAACTCTGAAATATTTTAGTAGAATTCATTTAAATATATAAATGGATCTGAAGAATCAAATCCCTATATTAAAATGAAAATTATCAAACACAAAGAATTGAAAACATGCTGAAACCAAAAGCTTCCTTGTAACATGATGGTTTTCATCTACTGATTACCTCTCTGTAGCATTAGCCCTGTGAAAAATGTGCTCATCTTCATTCTGTAATCGTTCTTTTCTCCTCCTTTCAATGTCATGGCGTAGGTCATTTGGATCTATTACTTTGACCAGAGTCTGAAGAATTTCAACAGAAGACAAACTATTCACATTACTGTTGCACAAAGACCATATCTAACAAGAACTTTAACTAAAAGTCTAAATAACTTATTTTGTACTCATCCTGCTAAAGATAATATAAACTGATACAAATACTTTGATATATAATTGACAATACAGTCAGAAAAGTTCTTCACACTAAATCATGAATTCCACTTCTGGGATCCTATCTCAAAGAAAAGGCTATCTACAAAGAAAATTCAAAATACTATACTTAAAATAACAACTGAATTTGATTCTTAGTACCAGAAAAATAAATAAATAAAATCACAAAAAAGGCAACTTAAATGTTAAAAACGTTATAGGAAAATGGAAGAATAATTAAATATACTATGACAATGCAAGGGGATAATCTTGCCAGGGAGATGGCTCAGTGGAGTAAGTGCTTCCCTGGCAAAATGCAAGGGCCTGGGTTCAATCCCTGGTTCCACCACAAAAACAAAAACAGAGCCCAAGGGGATAATCTTTAACCATTTAAATTAGAAACTATTGGGGGCTTTCCATTTAGCTCAGTTGTTTAAAGCTCTTGCTTGGGAAAACTCAGTGAGGTACAGAGGACCATGGTTTGATCCCCAGTTCCACATGCCCCACCAGACCGGCCCTTAAGGTGAACTGAGCCAGCCAAAAAAAAAAATCCTTCTCAACTTTTTAGGGTCAGCTTGATAGCTCAGCTGACTAAAGTACCTGCTTAGGCAGGGCCCAGCTGTTGGAGTATGCCGGCCCTGCCCACAGGGTACCCTGAGACAGCAATTGAGACTGTGCATGGTGGTGTGCGCCTATAATCCCAGCACTTGGAAGGCTGAAAACAGGATTGGGATGAGTCCAGTCTCTGTAGTGAGACCCTGTACACCCTGTCCTAAATACAGGAAAAAAAATTAAAAAATAAAAAGAAACTATTATGTGGAAATTAACATGGAAAAACATTTAACTAAAAAAGTTAAAAAGGTTCAATTGTGAGTTATGGGGAATTCAGAGATTTTACATAAAAGCAATGCTATTGCCAATTAAACAGAAAGAAAAAAGTATATAAAGCTGGAAACTATGTATACACTGAGGATGTGTATGTTAAAATGTATGATTTAAAACTGCAAGAAAAGACAGTCAAATATTTTGTATTAAACGGCTGAATTATAGATAAGTTTAAAATTCCTCAAATTTCCTCTAAACTAACTATGCTCTGATGGTAAAGAAAACTTTTGAAAATACTGCTCAATAAACCAGTCTATCTCAGTAAGTTTAATAAAAATTATAACCATTTTCTCAAGTAAAGAATTATTTATATATCCTATCAGAAATATAATTTTTTTGGTACTGGGGATTAAACTCAGTACCTTGTGCTTGCCAGGCAGGCACTTATGCTGCTGAGCTATCTCACCAATCTTATCAGAAATATATTAAAATCTTTTCTCCATAAAAACTCTTTATTCTCAATACATAATTTAGCAGTTTCTTTTATAACTTGACATACTTTTTAAAAATTTTTTAAAGAGCCAGTTTTCTACTTCCCTGGTTAGTCAAATCTACTAATTAGTAAGGAAATGGGAGATGTAAGAAATGTTGGGTGGAGCCAACCACACATGACAATTAAGAAATTTAGTATTTCCAGTATTTTGCTAGTTCACATTCCACAGAATTTTTCAAACATTCTACAGTAAATAAATCAAATGAGACTTAGTTCTTTTAATTCATTCTATGCAAAATTAAAAAATGTATTCCACATGACTGCTTTGGAAAAACACATATAGAACATACTTTCCATAAGCATCAATTTAAGAGTTTTGTAATGAATATTATATGCTATAATGCAGTATCAATAGTACAAAGCCATTAAGCTTAGAGTCTGTTCCTTGGAGGGAATATTTTTGGCTTTTGTCAGTGTTCTCACTCCAACCTGGTCCTTAATCAGAACCACCCGGAGAACTTTTAAAATTTCAAGATTCCTGAGCCTCGACTCTTCTTCCTGTATGTCAACTCCCTTTTGACTCCATCAATCCCTTTTCCCATCAGTATAACAACAATTAGATAATCTTCCATCAAAAATTATATTCACTTACCCGATCTGATTCATGTATCATAGTTTGTTTATTCTGAAGCTCAGCCAAAGATATATCTATTCTCCTAAAATAATACATTATAATATATTACAATTAAATATATTATGCACTAATTTCTGATTCTATTACTACAGAATAGAATTTGAAACAAAGCAGGTATGTCTTAGAGAAAGCAAAATAACGCTGTTACCAGGTGGGTTTTTGTCTATATGGCAGGGCATAAACAGCCCATGAATAACATTATAAGAAATTTTCAGTGGTTCTCAAATCACTAGTTTATGCAACTTCCAACCTTGTTCCAGTGATATAGTGAATTTTAACACTGACTCCAGTCAGTTCACAGGGTAGGGTGCACCACCTGCCTGGACACATGGCAACAGAAGACAGGCTTTCATCAAGCTGCTCTCAGAACAGCCATTTGTGACCACAACAAACAACCCATGCTCTTAATAGCTTGACAATTGTCTTTAATTCTTGCAGCCAGAACTTCAATAGGCAACTACTAGAGATTAGGAACAGCAGAATCAATGCTACATTTACACAACATTAGCCAGTGGCTTCAATGTAACCTATTCTACCTATGTCCATTGGCCCAGTACCTGCTTGGGTTGGTCTGGCTTTTATGTATAAAATGCACTCTGAGAGTCTACAACAAATCAAGTGAGGAGGCTCAGGCAGCACCACTTTCCCAAATCTGTTCTCAGGTTGATTTTCTTCTTTTTTCTCTTTTTAATGAATTTAGGATAGGGTCTACATGGTGTACAAGGTCTCGCTAAGGAGATCAGACTCATAGTGATTCTCCTGTTTTCAGCCTCTCAAGCACTGGGATTACAGGCTCCTGCCATCACACCGTCTCAATCACCATCTCAGCTCGCCCTAGGGGCAGGGCTGGCACAGACTCCACCTGGAATCCTGGCTGCTATGCTCTGCAGAAACAAGCACTTTAGTCCACTGAGCTATCTGGCCAGCCCCTGAGGTTAATTTTCAAGAGTTAAACAGGAATATAGTAATCAAATACTACCTGTGAATTTCTGGATCTGAATTTGATTTACTTTCTTTTACACCTGTGTCCCGTACGTCTTGAATTCTTGAGAAACGCTCATGTAGAGTAATGTTAGGTGATGGAAAATAATTTGCTGGAAAAAGAAACAAATAATTTCAACTCAATATAAAACTGCTTCCACTTAAAAGACTATATTTAAGCACAGGAAGTCATAAGCATTAAAAATCTCATCTTTTTTTTTCTGTTGAAAACACATGGAACCTAAATTATTTCATACACTAATTTGAAGTGCTCACATGCTTTTTTCCAAGCCCGAGTGAAACCTAATTTATGTCCAAGGGTTTCCTTCCTGATGTATCTGCTTACTTGCCCAGAGAAAAAGACAGTGTGTTTTTCAAGTGAGCACTGTTTTTCTCTGAAGAACCTTTTTCCTCCAAAGTAAGACCTTGCTCTATCTGCAAAGTAAACAACACAGAGCTCTGCAGTTCAAAAGAAATAAAAACTAGTTTCACAAACAACAAATTATTCTGAAACATCAAAACAATTCTGAAAAAATGTTAAATTTGTATTTATACATCATAGGTCTTCAATGCCATTTCGGTTTAACATTGAGGGTTTTTTTTTTTTTTGTATTTTAGGGAAGGGTCTACAAGGTGTTCAGGGTCTCACTACTACATTGAACTTGTAGTGATCCGCCTGTTTATAGCCTTCCAAGAGCTGGGATTACAGGCGTGCCCACTAATTGAGGTTCTTGAACAGTCTAAAATCAACTATGTTACAGGTTTTTAATGGGATAGAAAGAAGAATATACCCAATCCCTCAGAATGCTACTTAAATGATCCTTTCTCCTAATTTACTATTCCTGTTCTAGGATAATCTCCTGGATTTTTCTGCTATTCCTGCTCCCTTTCTGCAAATAATCACATTTCTTTGGGTGAAAGACATGGGAGCTGAGGGTGGACTGTTTCAGAAAAACTTCATGCTCTCTCTACTTACCTACTTATTGACTGATTGTATACTTAAGGATCAAACCCAGTGTCTCATACATGTTAGGCTAGTGCTCTATGACCGACCTATACTCCCACTCCACATTGACTTTCAAAACATATGTATGCCTTAGCTTGACCAGCAAAGAAAAATTCATTTCTTAATTAAGTTTTATGAAGGCCCAAAAAGATTAATGCAAGTATAAAGTAAAACTAGGGATTATTGAAGGCCTCTAGCTTATAATACCCACAACTACATTATTTATGTAGCATTAGTACAAAAAACTATTCTACCTCAATGAATTTTCCAATTAAAGAAAACCTTCCAGAAGCAAAAAGTTTAATGCAGATCTTTAAAGTGTTTATTATGCTACTTTCTAATGCTGTAAGTATGCCAAATTAAACTGAAATCTTTCATTGATCACTTAGCAAATTCCCATAGCACTAAGTCCCTAAGAACATCACAAATGATCTAGACTCCTGTACCACTTGTGTTTCATATCTATTTTTTGTTATTGCTTCTTCCTCCTTGATAGGCTATCAATTATTCCTTCTCAGTGCACTGTTTTATGTTTGTCTTTGGCAGCATACAAAACCTCTTCCTTTCTAACTTGTAACTTTTAATCTACTAACAGTTGAAGTGGTTATTAGAAATACATATAAAGAGCAAATAGGCTTAAAAGAATGTGACAGCTCTCTCCAACAGATTTCCTAATTCATGATATAACTTACAATGAAATATTATTAAATTATATTGCAGGTATCACAGCTCAAGAAAAGTCAGCACAATATTATTGTGTTATCCCTAATGTAAAATATACCAACCTTTAACTTGATGAATTAGTGTTATGATTTCCTGAGCAAATTCTCTTGTAGATTTGTTTTCAGTATTCTGAGGTGAGTGAAGATGTTCAAACACTGGATGAAATATCTCAATTTTCCTGCCACCAGCAACCAAATCATGTGACATCTGTCTCTCTGTGGAATAGCTAGAAGCAACCCTAGAATAATTCACAAATGTTTAACTAAATTTGAAACTATTTTGATAAGGACACAACCTACTGAAAATTAAGATAGCTGCAAAATTAAAAAGAAATGTATCTTTTCTTATAATTTTGGCATTAAATTATATGCTGTAAAACATGTATAATAACAATTAGAAAAAATAGCCAGAGGGTCAGGGATACAACTCAGCAGCACAATGTGTACCTGGCAAGCACAAGGTCCTGAATTCGATTCTTGGTACAAAAAAGATAGATATATGGCTCTGAGTTCTTTTCAAATCAGAGGTCAGTAAATATTTATCATTTTAATAATATAAGCTTCAGAGTTTTAACTGAAAGAATTCTTACTTTAAAAATGGAAAGAATTAAAGACAGATTAAGACAGGCATGCATCACCATGCATGTAATCCCAGCATTTGGGAAGCTGAAGCATGAGGATTTTTTTAATTTTAAGGACAACCTGGCCTATGTAAGTGAGTTCAAGACTAGTTTAGACTACATAGTGAGACCCTGTCTCAGAAAGAAAAAGAAAATAGTGTCTAATTCTATGTGGCCAGAACATTGTACAACCAGCAAGATTATACAATCTTGAAATAATACATTTTAAAAGCTGAACTCAAATATAAAAACCTTTGAATTCATAAAAATTCTTATATTTCTATTGATAATTAGTTTAAGTTTAAATATTATTTTGAATTTGAATTGTGTTAAGACATAAATTTAATCACAAAATGTCACTCAGAAAAATAGTTAGAGAAGTTCTAGTTATTAATATCAATTACTGTGTTACTCCTAATATGGCTTTAAAGAAATGTTACCATGTTATATAATACCAACTATTTTACTACCTAATACCTTCTGCAACTTGAACTAAGTTTTCATTGTGCTAAGTTCGAACCCAGGGCCTTGCATGCACTCAGTAAGTACTCTACCACTGAGCTACATCCCCAACCCCTACACTCTGATCTTTGAACTTTCAGTAAGAGCTCTCCTTACTATGATAGGTACTATTATCAAGCGATTATTACCACACAGAGCTAACCTTTACTGAGGTTTACAAACACAAAGGGTTAGAGCTAACTAACATAATCTTGTAATCTTTACAGTAGCTCTACAGGGAACACTGAGACAATAGATGTCCTGGTTACTTGGTATAAATCAACTTGTATCTCTTATTCTGTATTTCACTCTAAATTCCTTTTGGTGCTTCCCAGAAATAAAGTTCATTGTCCAAAGACCTAAGATTTAAAACCATTGAGTTCTTTATGAGTATGTTAAAGGTTCCAAATTTAAACCCAAGAAATATGTTTTAAGCAACAGCAGTACCAATGAATAAATTACATCTCATCAGAAACAGAAAGCAGGGCTGGCAAGATAGCTCAGTGGTCTAAAGCGCCTACTTAGGCAAGTTTAGGCAGGCATGGGGTGGGGGTGGGGGTGGTTCGATCCTTTGAACCATATACTGGGCCAGCTCCACCTTCATGGCAGGGCTGAGCCTGCCAAATGAAAAAAAAAAAAAACAAAACAGAAAGCAATTACCTAAATTTTAAGATACAGGTGCTTCTTATTCAAATCACATATGTATATATTCAAAACTGTTTCAGGGTCCTGAGAGGATTACAAATATTCTTTTTTGTTGTTTAATTAACTCCTCTAACAAAAGGGTTTCAAGTGCCTACTGATCATTTAAAAGGAGACTTCTGACTCTGAGACATGCTCCCTCTTCTGAGACAAGTTCTGTCAGAGACAACTCCCTGCCAAAGTAGAAACACAGGAAAGTGATTATGCAGCACACTGATGCAACTGCTGTGGTTCTTGATTCATAAGGACTTTCATTAGAAGAACCATTTCCCTTCTTTTCTAATTTGGTCCAGGTTTCCCACTGTGCATTTGACAATTAGCTAAGAGACATTCACTGGTAAAAACAAGCTCCAGTAACAAAAAATTACAAATGCTTTCCATTTAAAGGGGTTTAATGTTACAAAAATCCTGTCTCATAAGAAAAAAATACAGCTTTTAAAAACATTGTACAGGTCAAAAATAAGGTAATTAAATAGAACTACAAAAAGGTACATATGAAAAAAAAGCAGTTGATTTTTAAGCCTTAGTTTATCACAAATGGAATTCAGCTGATAAGTTTCCAAGCTCCTCTGGATAATTAATAAAATTTACTTATAATTTATTACAATTTCATTATTGACACAACTCTTAACCTCCATTCCATACCCAACATGCAATCCATACAAGTATTTTAGTATACTTTCTGGTGTAATATATGCTGAAGTTATCCTTAATTCCTGAAATTTTAGTGTTTAAACTTACTATGTTAAAATTTATCCTAAAGTTCCCTCAGTACAGGATTTTAAATTAAAAATATTAAAATTATCATTTTCTAGGAAAAATAGTATAACCCCAAATTTTAGTACATAAAATATCATGGGGCTGGGAATGTAGCTCAGTGGTAGAGCGTAGAGCAGTTGTCTAGCATGTACAAGGCCCTGAGTTCAGAGTCCAGTACTTCAAAACAAAAAACAAAAACATGATGCTTATATTTTTTACTATAAGAAAAATTATGCAGACTTGAAAATGAAAATATTCCAAGCAGTCATTTTGTTCTATTTTTTAAAAAAACCTTTTATGTATTTATTTACTTGGTACAGGGTCTTGCTATACAGCTCAGACTTGGTAGTGATTCTGTCTCAGTCTCCTCAGTGATAAGATTATAGGCATGTGCCACCACACACAGTTTGGGTGGCTGGCATGGTGCACCTGGGGTTCTGGGGCCAGCACAGTAGGCTGGGCTGGGTATGAAACCCAGGTCTTTGTGCTTGCCAGGCAGGAGCTTAGACCACCAAGTTATCTCCCCAGCCCTAAGTATTTGTATTTGTAAATCTAATATCTCTTGCTTCACACTTTCCTCTTTAATTTCCAATGACATGGATTGATTAAACAGTTAATAATTTTAGGTAATTTCCCCCAAACAAGTAGCTACACAGAAAAGGCTAAATGTTTTCTCAACTGAAATACATTTTAGACTGTTTTAGGCATTAAATACATTAGCTCAAAAATCTCAATTCTAATGCTACTTCTAACATTGAACACAAATCTTCTAAATTCCTTTGTTCCCTTCTCTTGTTTTTCCCATCTTCTCTATTTAAGGATGTTCCTACTGACATTCTCCTTGAGTGCTGTGCACAAAAAAACTAAGAAAACATAAAAAGCTACATTAAGCTCTAATTTTATATTGTTCATACTTAGGACACATAAAAAATAAATGCATGGCAAACCACTTCTAACAAAAAACCCAACAAAACCCCAAAGCAACAGTAGGTCTGCCCTCTGGAAGCTCTTACTATATAATAAAAATCATGACTCAAAGTAACTTCCACCTGATAATTAAGTTTCTGACAAAGTGGGTCACTAGGACACAGTCTTTCTTAACAAAAGAACTAACTATACAGTGAACATTCAAGCAAACGTCTGCCTTTTGTTTCCAGATACAACCCAGAATCAGGAAAAATCACCAGGTGATAGCCTCATGTTTTCAACCATACTGGTAACTGAAGAAACAAATATCAAAATACCTGATCAAAACTAAGCAAATAATGCACAAAATTAAATATCTTACTCCTTAAAAAGTGGATTATTTCTAAATATTAACATACAAATAAAACTTTCTCTATATATATTCTATGATTATTTCCATCCCTTCCAGCAAAGAAAAATCTAATTTGTTTAATAGTTGAAAACATAATTCTCCTGAGGGCATTAACTGCCTTTTATGGATACTTCATCAGTACATACACAGTTAAATCCAACCTACAAAACACTTCCATAACTCACACACCAATACATGAGAGAAAACTTCTTTGAATAACTCACTATTGTTGTGGAATGCTGGACTGTGTTGGATTGTGCTGTCAAGTTCAAGCACCTAAGTTAGTTGAATGACAACTGAGTGCCCACCTTTGACAGGTGTAGACAAAGGAAGGGGTATAGAAAGAAAAAAATCATGATGTGTGTGTATAGACAGTACAGTTGGGATAGATAACACTGTGCTTCTACATAATCCTATGAGAGGCAAGATTTGCACTAATGGTGGTTGGACAGGATATTATGTCGGCTTCTAGTACTATGGTCATCCACTAGGAAAATAATTATTGAATTTTTGATATAATTCAGGTATAAAAAATAAGATAAGTAAACAGC
>PVKA01054280.1:0-10821 GCA_004027165.1 Ctenomys sociabilis
TCTTTTGTTTTGTTTTGTTATTTTACTGGGGGGTCTTGCTATATAGTGTAGGCTGCTGATCTTAAATTCACTGTGTAGCCCAGACTGGCTTCAAACTCACGTTGGTCTCCCTGCTTCTCAAGTGCTGGGACTACAATCAAGTGCCACTACACCTGGCTGGTTCAAGGATTTTGGCATGAAAATCCCTTGTGAATGAGGAACTAATATTGAAAGTAACATCTTTGGGCTGGGGAGATAGCTTGGCAGTCTAAGTGCCTGCCTGGCAAACACAAGGTCCTGGGTTCAAGCCCCTGAACCTCATGCCATGCCTCAGGGCATGCCATGCCAGCTACCAAGACCAGCTGTGGTAGTACATGCCCATAATCCCAGCTCTAGGGAAACTGAGACAGGAGAATCATTGTGAGTCCAAGCTGTGTAGTAAGACCGTGTACCAAATGAATAAAAGATTTTTTAAAAAATATTTTGAAAAGACAACATCTTTTCTGACTCAGAGAAAAACAAAATTTATAAGGAGTCATAAATTTTAAAAATTTATAAGGGTTCCTCATCAAGATTTAGCTAAAAAAATATAGACATTCCACCAAGAATGTAAAGCCAAAATAGCAGTCTGTCCATTTTAAACCCACCCCCACACCAGGTGCGGTAAGGACCAAGATCCCAGATGCAGTGACAGCTTTAAGACAATAGCTGTGGTTCACCTTCTTCTTTCACAAGAGGGCTGTAAAAATTAAACAAGTTTTGAAAAAATACAGCAGATGTAAAAATTAAAATCTTAATAATTCTATAATGAATCTAAAAATTAAAATTCTATGTTAAGGAAGCACCTGAAAACAAACTATTTTCACAAAAAAAAAAAAAAAAAAAAAAAAAAGCTCCAGGTCAAGAAGTTTTCTCCTGAGAACTATAACAAGTACTTCAGAAAGAAATAAAGATAACATTATACACAGCCTTCTAGAGACATAAAAATAGCATGGCCCTAGTCATTTTATAAGATCAGCATGACTTTAATTACAAATAGAAGCCAGGCATGGTGGCGCATGCCTGTAATCCCAGCACTAGGGAGGCTGAGGCAGAAGGATTGTTGTGAGTTTGAGACCAGCCTGAGCTACAAAGTGAGCTTAAGGCCAGCCTGAACTGCACAGTGAGACCCTGTCTCAAAAAGACAGAAAAAAAAAAAAAAAAAAAATTACAAATAGAAAAACACAAAAGAAATTTATTGGAAGTTCTAGGTGATGTGTGTGGAGATTCCAAAACATACGAAAAAAATAAATAAAGGAATACAAATAAAAGGTAATATATAATAATGCAAGGCTGTTTAACATTCAAAAATTAATTAACCACATTAACAGAATGAAGGGGGAAGTAGAATTCTTCTAAGATACTAAAAAAATGCATGTGAGTTTCGTTTTGTTTCGCATTTTAGGGAAGGGTCTACAGGGTGCTCAGGGTCTCGCTACTAAATCGGATTCATACAGATCCGCCTATTCACAGCCTTCCAAGCACTGGGATTACAGTCACACACGACCACGCCCAATCTCAATTGCCACCTCAGCACGCCCAGGGATGGGGTTAGCAGGTTCTTTTTTTTTTTTTTTTTTGCATGTGATGTTTTTAAGATTTGTCAATAATAAGTCTCATCAAGCTTAGAATGAAATAAAACTTCCTAAGTACACAAGTCTCATTGTACTCAATTGTGGCAAAACACACGTGTCTCCCTGCATAGAGAAGCAGCAGCACACAACTCAAGCCCCCTCGTGTTCTGTGAATGCTTCAGGAGACGCACTGCCCCTCGAGACCTGCTGTGGCAGAGTCAGGCCCATCTTCAGCTAGAAGCTGCCCAAGCACAGGAGAGGTGCTCTTCACACCTCTACAGCCTGCATGAAGCACACCTGTGGGCCGGTCTGGGAGATTATGTTTCAGTTCTTCCAAACACAGCGTGTCCTCTGGCTCCCTTGTAATAGCACATGTTCCAAACATGAGAACAAATTCACCTTCTAATAAGATAGGGAAGAGCCTCAGCACTTGAGAGTGTCAATTTAAAATCCTGAGATAAATCTCATCATATAGGTGTTTAAACCATGTAGACAAGGCTCCCAGCATCATCCATGAAGCCCAGTGGCCGGCACAGTCCCTCTTCATCTGCACACCTATGACGCCAGGAAGGGCCATCTGCCCCAACACCATTCTCAAACCCTTATAGAGCTTGCTATGGTTTGCGTCTCCTTGTGCCCCAAAGCCTCATGCAGTCACTGAGGTCTCTGATTAATTCATGATCTGATGCAGGGATTACAGGTGTGAGCGCCACCTTTCCCCCTGGGCCATAGCTGGGGTGTGGCAGGAGGAAGAGGGACAGGCTTGCTCTTTGTTCTGCTGCCACTGCTCCAGCCTTTCAGTGCTTGCTGTTTTGCTGTTTTCCGCTGCCCTCTGCCCTGTGCCCCTCTGCCTTGGAGCCAGCCGAGTATGGACTGAATCCTCCACTAACTGTGAGCTAAATAACCCTTGCCTTCCTTCATTTTGGGTGTCA
Organism: Ctenomys sociabilis; assembly: GCA_004027165.1. Taxonomy (NCBI): domain Eukaryota; kingdom Metazoa; phylum Chordata; class Mammalia; order Rodentia; family Ctenomyidae; genus Ctenomys; species Ctenomys sociabilis. The sequence continues at coordinate 2,525 of PVKA01054280.1, forward strand.
GGTATTTTGTCCCAGCAAGGAGAGGAGAGTAACTGAGATGGGATGATACAACTTCTAGTTGCCAGAATTCTGTTTCTTAAACCTGACACCAAAATATCAAGAAGGAAAAACTGATAAACTGAGTCTCATCAAAATTTAGAAGTTTATTCTGTGAAAGATGTTGCTAGAATAAAACTGTGGGAGGAATGTTTGCAGACCCCATATCTAACAAAGGATCAGTATATGGAGTACGTGAAGAATGTTCTTTTAACTCAATAAAAGAACACACAAACAATCCAATTGGAAAATGGACAAAAGGGCTGGGGAGCTAGCTCAGAGGCATAAGCAAAATGGACAAAGTCCGTGAATGTGTGTGCGCAATCCAAATACATGTGTGTCAGGAAGGCAAGACAGGGTCTGGGATATAGCTGAAAAGCACAGCACCTGCCTGGCAAGGGTAAGGTCCTGAGTTTGATAAAAAGATAAAGAAGGTGATGGAGGAGGAGGAGGAGGAGACGAAGAGGAAGAGGAAGAAGAGGAGGAAGAGAAATCCAACATCCATAAACCAGTACAAATTATAACTGTAATAAAATACCACTGCACACTGGTCTGGGTGGATAAAAATAAGTGTTAATAACAACACCAAATGCTTGCAAGGATGCAGACAAACTGGATCACTGGTATACTGCATGTGAGACCACAAAACAGTACCGCTGCTCTGGAAAACACTGTGGGAGTGTCTTGGAAATAAGTATTGCACAATGCAGCGATTGCACTTTGGGATATTTATCTCAGAGAAATGAAAACTTTGGTCCACAAATCTGTGCATGAATATGCATAGCAGCTTTATTAACCTCAGACTAGAAACAATTCAGTGGTGGAATACTTAAGCCAACTGTAATACATCATAAGAGGAACAAAACTTGACAGCAAAAAGGAATGGCCCATGGCTCCCAGCACCGAGTGAGGTAGCTCTCCAGAAGGGGTTATTTTGGGGATGGAACTGCTCTATGACCCGACTGCACATGTCAGTATCAGTTGTGATATTCAGGAAAAACTGAGTTTGGGGCACATGGAATCTCTTTGTATTTATTACATGTAAAATTTCAATGTTTTCAAACTAAAAAGGATAAGGAAATCATTTAAATGGCTTGGAATTAGACAGCTGGTAAAAAATTGAAAATTTTTCAAGGAACCAGATAAGCAAAAACCCTGACTGCCTCCAACGAAATAAGGAGAAATATGATCATTCAAGATGGAGTTGGTAAGGCTGGCCAGATAGCTCAGTGGATTAAAACACCTGCTTAGGCAGACACAGCAGCCAGGGTGCAATCCCCAGCATGCAGCGCCAGCCCCACCCCTGGGGCATGCTGAGGCAGCAATTGGGCATGGTGGCGCTTGCCCATAATCCCAGCACTTGGGAGGCTGAAAACAGGAGGATCACTACATAATGAGACCCTGTAGACCCTGCAGGGTTGGTGAGGACAGAGAAGGTGGCAAGGAGAGTGACATAGAAGTCCCAAATTGCCCTAGAGAACGCCCAAATCTCTGTGAACAAACTCTTAATAGAAATCTAAGATACAAGAACACTTCTGGCAAGGAGCATGTTATTGGAAATTAGAAGAAAGAATACCATTGTTAAGTGGTAAAAGAACTCTTAGCCAAATCGTGTCAGGCGGTTATATCCAAAGCTGTGCAGACCACTCTGAGTCCACAGCCGCCATAGCCATGGATTCAATCACCTGTGGATGGAAAATCATTCAAAGAAAATCTGCTACTGTGCTGCACATGAACAGGCTTTTTCCCCCTTGCCCTTATTCATTAAATGGTACAGCACAATAATGATTTACATACCACTAGCATTTTGTATTAGGCACTGTAAGTGATCTAGAGATAACACATGAGAGACTGTGTGTAGGTTAGATGGGAAAGCTACGCCATCTACATGAAAAGCTTGCACATTCTTAGACTTTGGCACCTGCATGGGATCCTGGATCCCATCTCCCATAGATTCCAAGAGATGCTTGTACTGTAAGTAACACAGTTGCTTGTACACTAGAGACCTCAAAGTGCCAACAGTGATACAGGACCACCAAATAACATAGAATCATGAGGTTACATAGGAGAAATAAATCTAACTCCAAACCAGCTAGATATCTGATACAGAATTTATGTTCCCCAAAACCAAAGAATTAATTCTAAGAATGGTGGAGGCCAAGATTAGGCATTTTTATTGAGATCAGCTCCTGCCTGAGAGAGACAGGGGAGGGGCCAAGTGGGTTGCCACTTGGCAGAGGAAGTTGCAGAGAGCCAACCACAAGGTTGATACAGTGTGGGGGAAAGCTCCAATTACCAATAAGACATAAGTGTATCTGCTTAAGTTATACTGACCCAATGAGGGAAGCAGGTAGTGTAGCAAGTGTACATGAAAAGAGCAAACAATTTCTCAGGAAGGATGGGTATGGGGGTTTTGGTCACCCACCAAGGTGACTGATATCTATCTAGACTGTATTAGACCAGGTTCACCACTTATCCCTCAGGGAAACATTAGGCCTGGTCACTCTGTCTGAGGCCTGGCCTGCAACAGACGCACCTCGGGCCACAGCTGTCACGGTATTTTTTATTTCTTGCGTTGACACCCTTCAGAGCCTAGCACTGTCTGACTCCCTATCATATTTATACCTAACTCAGCTGTATATTAACCGATAGGTTCTGGCCTAAGTGCAAACTGCTAAATTATCATAGCCCTGATTCAGCGTGGCTGGATTCCAGAAGCAGCAGCTCATCTTCAGAGTGACCACTCCCTCCTCTTCCCCACCCCAGTCCTGGACACCTTTCCCACACGCACAAGGGAGCCCGCAGTCTGCTCTTTATGTGTCACTGAACCTGTCCCTCTAACTGCCCCTAGCAAAGTCCATATAACCCCAACTCCCCTTTGCCTCAGGTCAGAGGGTCTTCCATCTCCCTGCCATCTTTTCTGTATACTGCTCAGTGGCAATGAAGGTTTTTTCCTCCTTTTCTTTTTACTTCTGCTTCTCTGCTATGCCACTGAAACACCTAATAATAACAGTATTTCCTAGTTTATTCTTTCTACTAGACAGATAGAGGTGAGAGGTGAAAGAGAGGGGGAGGGAGAAAAGAAGAGGAAGAGAGACAGAGAGAGAGAGACAGAGAGAGAGAGAGAGAGAGAGAGAGAGAGAGAGAGAGAGAGAGAGAGAGAAAGACAGAGAAGGGGAAATGGGTAAAACAAAAAGGAAAAGAAAGATAAAAAATGTAGTCTGCTATTAGGCTGAGAGTTCTACATGTATCTGCCAGGTCTGGCTGGTTCATGGTGATGTTCAAACCTTTTATTTCCTTATGTTTTCTGATTCCATCCTCTGCCACCTCAGCAATTGCTCCGTCACTGAGGGCATCCACTGAATTGCAGTTTTTATATTTAGAATTTTTGTCTTTTTTTTTTTTTTTTTTTTTTTTTTTTGGCAGAACCAGGGATTGAACCCTCAGACCCTTGCACTTGCCAGGCAAGAGCTTATTCAACTGAGCCATCTCCCCGGCCCCAATAAGAAAGGCTGTCTTGTTTTGGTTTGGAACTTCACTTCTATAATTTCCATTTGCCCTTTCTTTGCTGAGATTTCCTCCCTTTCATTTGTTTCCAGAGAATTCATGATTGTTAAGCATTTTTTGATTACGTGAAATCAGATAAGCCAACACCTGATTCTTGTTTCTTGCTATGTGTGGTTTTTCAGTGCTAATGTGGACATGTGGGACATTGTGGATTCTGTTTAAGTTTTCTTCTTATTCAGGCAGCTCCCATGAGGAAGAACAGTGCAGGAGATGGTGGGTGTGTCATGTTCAGCTCTTCCCTCGCCTAGCTGACAGTGCCCAGGAGGTGGGCATGTGACTCCTACGGCCTCCCCCTGGTGGGTCCAGGTGAGGCTCCTCCCCCCATGGCCACTGACATTTTCCTGGGGCTCTGGGTTGTACAGACTCATTGGTTTGCAAGACGAGCCTCTGGGAGGGCCACAGTGCTGCCAAAGAAGGCAACATAGAGGACTCCCCTGCTGAGTGCAGTCTGAAGCTCAGCAGAGCCCTGGCCATCAGGGCAGAGGGGAAGTGAGCACCGTACAGGCCCGTTTCCTTGGCTTTCTTTCTTTTGCTGTTTGTTTGTTTGTTTGTTTGTTTGTTTGTTTTGCAGAACTAGGGATTTAACTCTGACCCTTGCACTTGCCAGGGAAACACTTATTCTACTGAGCCATCTCCCTGACCCTCCTTAGCTTCCTTCGGCCAGTCTGACCCTAGGCACAGGGGAAGGCCAGTCCTGCTCCTGTTACCTCACTGGGGTTTGTAGCAGAGGAAAACCTTTCTAGCTCTGCTCTACTGTGTTAGTGTCTGAGGCCTGCAAATTAAACTGACAGAAAACCAATTAGCAAAAGAAAAAACTTTTTATTTGTGCACAAAACACACAGAGAATAACACAATGGTGAGTAACTCCAAGTGGTGATTAAAAGTTGGGGGGTGTAAAACCATCTTAACAAAAGAAAATAAAGTTGTGGAAAAAATAAAAAGAAGAAAACAGACTTAGGCTTCTAAGGGCAGTGAATTGTGGGAAGGAGAAGATACAGAGGAACTAATAGAAAATTGCGTTTCTTTTAGAAAGTTGTATTTTGTTTTGTTTTGTTTTGTTTCAGATCTCAGTCAACAGCAACCTTTTGTCTCCAGTGTTCCTTAAGTGAGAACAGAAAGCCAAAGTCGGCCTTCTCTTCAGGCAGGGAAGGGGAGGAGCGAAAGCGTTGCCAGCGCCTGCTATTTCTCCCTTCACTTCAGCTCCAAGTAATCCCAGTGCCCAAGCACTCTGTCTGGAGCCCTATACTCTGATTTCCTTCTGCTCCGCTACTGCCCCCCAGGGAGCAGGCTGGCTCACCACTTGGCCTCCTTCACACTTTCCTGGTGAGAAAGCTAGAGCACCTGCTGCTCCCATGGGTGGAGCTAGAAGCCACACACACACACACACACACACACACACACACCACACACACATACATGCCCTCCCCCTCATCTCCCCACCCTTCCCCCCCCACCCCACCCTCCCCCACTGTCCACTGAAACACAGGGTGGTTCCCATTGAGCTAGCTTGGCAGGAGGAGGAAATAAATCACCAAGGGGGTTGCAGGCCACCGCCCTTCCCCGCCCTCCCTCGGGTTCTGTTGGTGTCTGTGGGCAGTCCTGCGCTGGGAGTTCTGCACAGAGGGCAGGTGCGCAGGAAGCACCGCGGAGACCAGGGCTCGCTGCTGTGTGCTGCCTCATGTCCTGAGGCCCCTAGGAGCCGCCTCAGTTCTACCTTTGAGAGATTTCCTATGCTTGCTTGTTCCATTGTGTGCAGGGAGCTTTAGCTGTAAGGGTCAGGACCCGGATGGCACACGGCTGCTCCATTTTGCTCCCATTTTAGGTACCTGAGAGCAGCACTACACTCTCAGCCGCAGTCCACATCGACATCTTCCGCTTCTGTGGATCAGAAGTCCAGGCCCGAGGAGACTGGATTCTCTGCCCTGGTCTCACTGCCTGCAACTCTGTCATCCTCCACTGGCCGTTGGCACTGCTCACTTCCCTGCTGCCTCAGGGCCTAGGTCCTCATTCTCTTGTTGGCTGTGGGCCAGGGGCCACTCTCAGCTCCTGAAGGTCACTCTCAAGTCCTTGTCCAGTGGTCCCAGCCATCGTATGAGTTTCCTTCATGCCAACGCTTCTTATGCTTTGAATCTAATAAAGATAAAAATCAAAAGAAATGACAATACCCAGCACTGGCCATGATGTTGTATAACAAGGTTTTCACATATTTCTAGAAGAATATAAATTAAGATATCACTTTTTCCCTAAGGCCCAGAAATCGTCCTTCTGACTTATATTCACCAATGGCAATGTAAAAGGCTCAGTATAAAAACTTTATTCACAAGAGAAGACTAATTCAATTATCCATCCATAACTGGATAGGTAGCTCAGGGCATATTCGTACAATGGAATGCTCTCAGACAATGAACAAAAGTGAACTAAGACATGCACGATGGCATGGATGAATCACTCGTATATAAAGATGAGTGAGAACAAAAACAAGTAAGCAAAATGGATTCCATTCATATGAAATGTGAGAAACAAACTAATCTCCCTACATACATTAGAACATTTGGGGAATGTCAGCAGTAGATCCTACAAATAGTAGAGACTGCTTGATTTTCCTAGATCTGATGACAGATTATCATTTATGTGAAACAATTAAGACTAAAAAGTGTCATGATGTCGCAACTTATTTCTCTCAATCATCAATCAACCTTACTGCCTCTCGTGTGGCATTATCAGCGGCATATACTTTGTAAATCAAATATATCATACACTGATTTCTAAATGGGTCTCACGGCACATATGAGTGTGTTACAGCTTTCCATCATTTCAGGTAACAAAATACCTGAAATAATCAGCTTTAGCAAAATAAATGTTTGTTTTTGTCTCCTCATTTTAGAAGTTACGGTCAGTGGGCCCTAGGCCCTGTGGTCTTCTGGCCAGTGATGAGACAGTGTGTGATGGCAAAGAATACATGAGGAGGGAAGCTTTCTGGCTGGGATGCAGAACATGAAGAGGGTGGCCTGGTAGCCAGTATCACCATCAAGGGCGTCTTCAGTGACCTAGCCCAGCTGCGAGGTCTGACCACCAGCAGATCTCACTACCTCAGGAGCACCACAGGCTGGGTGCCAGACTTTGACCACATGGTTCTTTGGGTGATATTCAAGATCCAAATTGTGGTGGTCTCCCTTTCCATTTTGGAAAAGAAAATGAACTATAGTTTTCTCATAGAATATGACATAGGCACTTAATCAGAGTGTAAAGGAAAGTGTTGATGGTTTTACTGAAATTAAAATTTTATTTTATCAAAAATAACATCAAAAGCATTTAAGGAGTCAAGAATAATGTCATACATCTGTAATCCCAGCACTCTGGGAAGTTGAGGCAGAATGAATAATTAGGAGGGTCCTAATTTTTTGTCTCATTTCAAGTTTGAGCCTAGCCTGACTGACTTAGCAACTTATGAAACCCTGTATCAAAATTAAATCAGAAAAGGGGCCAGGGATTTAGTGCAGTGCAAAGGATTCAACCCCCAGCACCGAAGAACAAAAACTGAATGAGAAAGACAGAGCCAGATAGGAAAAGATATTCCCAAGGGTTCATTTCACAATAACTCCTTAGTCCATATACTTATATATTTTATGGACATCTTCAAATGTCTTTGTATCCCATAGTGACAAATAAGAAATTAAAGAAGAAATTGAGTTGTAAAGGACCAGGTGGGTTTTACTCAGCCAAGAGAGGCTTTAAGGAGGTTTTTACCACACTTGTTAAATGGATCATTTAGCCACATGGAGGGGTAGCATTGTTGCCTGTGAAAGCCACTAAAAAACCAAAAAAACAAACAATAAAACTAACAAGCAATCTTCTCCAAAGTGCTGAGGAGGAGAGCCAGAGGCTGAGAAGAGGGGGCAAGGCAGCTGGGAACTCCTCCTGGAAAATATGAAACATCATTACTCCAATTAATTTTCCCTGGTTGGCATGGAAATTAATTTGCCTAAATTATTCATGCTGGAGGGTCCTAATTATTCATCTCCATCAAAATGCAAATTGGGTTTTATCAGGAAGAACAAGAGGGAGGCCAGAGGAAAAATGACAGGAGTGGAAGATAACCAGCTGGAGGGGGAGATCTGGAACTCTGGGCACTGCTGCGCCAGGGAGCCCCAGGGCCTGCAGACCTCAAGCTAGAGTAGTCCTTGCCCAGGAGAGATAACAGGCTACAGCAGGAGCACAGGCAGTCACTGTGCCAGCTCCACCCAGGAGGGCTGCCTGTTTTTCTTTTTCCCCATTAATTTTTATTTTATTAAAACACAAATGTCAATCAGACAGTTTCAAGACACCTTAACCATACAGAGTCGATGAATTAATACATTGCAAACTGTTTTCATAACGTTTTGGTATTGTACAAGGTGCATACATATTATATTTACAGATATTATTTCAGCAGATATCTCTTATCAGTGAATTGAGAGTGTAGTTGCTTACTTATCTTTTTCTATACCTGAATTACATCAAAAATTCAATAATTATTTACCTAGTGGATGACCATAGCACTAAAAGCCAACATAATATCCTGTCCAACCACCATTAGTGCAGATCTTGCCTCTCATAGAATTATGTAGAAGCACAGCGTTATCTATCCCAACTGTACTGTCTATACACACACATCATGATTTTTTCTTTCTACAACCCTTCCTTTGTCTACACCT
>PVKA01054281.1:0-10850 GCA_004027165.1 Ctenomys sociabilis
AAGCATGGGTGTCCTGGGACCAGGCAGAAAATGATAAAGACCCTGGGCTTTGTGTGCTCCAGAGAGCTGCACCGCACTGTTATTACAAAGCCACAATGAAACCCTGTCTCCAGCTCTTTCTGCCTGGAAGTGCAGTTTCTAAGGGGGAGGCTGGATTCACAAGGAAGACTGTGATTTGTTTGGGATTGCGTCCCTAAAGTGCAAGAATAGCTTAGGCATTAGGTATTCCTAATTTGTTAGAACTTGTGAGCAACCGCCTAAATTGGCAACCGTAAAGAGGCTGGGGCTGCATCAGAGTCTAATAAAAACCCTAATAAAAGTTTTAAACTAGTTCACACATCTGCCTTCTAACAGGGGGTATTACCTAATGTGTGTCGTGGCTGCAGGGGCCACACCCCACCCTCCAGATACCTGCTGGAGAACAGAGAAGGGACAAGAGAGTCCCACCCCTGGGATTTACTGCTGCTAAGAGAACTACAGCCATCTTCTGATGGATCTGAGGGGTTAACTTAAAGAAAGGGATCTCATTGTCTTGGGCTCCCATAATTTGTTCTTGCAAAATTCCGTTGAAAGCGGTGGTAGCAGTTTTCTTCAGTGCATGGATAACCTCACCGGGGTCCAGAAAAAATTGCTATCTGGCATTTTACCATCCCTGTGCAAAACAATCAACTTTCACTTCCAGGGACCCAGAAGATGCTGAAAGACGCCTCCCCCATACACCCCTCCTCACCCTGCGCAGCTGGGCTGGCACAGTTTCCCCTTGGGGCTGGAGAAGAAGCAAGAAGCTGGTGGCCTGAGGTGGGACCTTCAAGATTTCTTTCCACTTTGAAAATTAATTGAGAAACTTGGGAAAGCACAAAAGATAGAATTTTTAATAAAAATTTTTGAGCTTTGTAAATTGTCGATATTAAATGCTGAAAGAAAAAAATGTCTCATTCCATTCCAGAATAAGGATTATATTTTGCTAAGGGAAAGTGTTTGCCCTGCGAGCTGACACTGTAATATGTTTAATTAGGTGATGGGAAAGGTTGAGCCAGCGCTGCACATAAAGCTGCCCAACGTGCAACCACGACGTAGGCCTCGTCTCGGGAGAGGGTGCCGGCGAGCGGACACTAGCAACAGGAAAGCCTTCAAGCCCTGTGTCCCAGGAGCTCACAGGCCAAGCGGGCTCTTGGAGTCTGCTCACACATTTATATTAAAAGGAGCAAAAGCCACTTCAGGGATTTCTCCAGAAATTCACACGGTCTCCCTTCTCTCAGCTCATCAACCTGAAAATGGGTCGCTTTGTTAGCTTTCAGCCATCCCGGCCTCCCCCAGAGCAGGAGATTTAACCCCCTCTATAGGGTTACAGAAGATACAAAGGACTTTTCAGTTCCCTGAAAGAAAATCTCCCTGTGTTCTAAAAGGAGCCCAGGGCAGGAAAGGAGAGAGTCCCGACCCATCTTCCTGCAGCCCCTCTCGCGCTGGAGCAGGAAGCCAGACACGCTGCAGCGGGTGACTCACACCGGTGGCTCTGGACAAAATAACCTCCTCCTTGTTCTGTTGGGCACTCGGTGCGGCAGGTTCATTACCCTATGGCCAATGTGTTGATAGGGCTTTGCATTTGTGCATGAATGTTTAAGGCAAAAAAAGAGACTGCTTTTGCCTTAGGAGAAAACACCGTCCATGTCCACCTGCCCAGCACAACAGAACAAAAGCAATTTGAATCTACTCAGCAACAACAACCTGCTGATTTTACTTTGAAATCTAGTCCAGAACAATAAGAGCTGCCTAAGTTTGAGCTGGTGAGTCTCTGGCCCTCGGCTAAAATAACAATGTTTCCCTCCTGTGCGGTGTTGTTGCTATCTGTTTTGGTTACTCAGCAAGCAGCCTGCAGTTTGGATCTGACTCCACTGAAGAACATCCAGGCCATGGCTTTGGGTGGTGTGGAAGAGCAGCCCCTGGAGCTGAGGGTTGCACCTCTGCACTACAGGTAGGGCCAATTGGGTCAGGAGCCATATGCTCTCTAGGATTAAGACAGCCTTAAGAGAGGAATTCTTTATTCTTGAATAAAGTAGGTGGACTGAGGGATGGTCTGTCACACAGGGTGAAGAGCCCAGACCCACTTTCAAGTCTGGCTCTAGAGCCCCAAGGCCTGGAAGTGCCTGTTCATGATGCTCCCTTCATCTGGCGACCTCACAGACCCACACACTCTAACTCACTGCTCCAAAAAGGGGATTACTAAAGAGAGAAAGCCCTGTGCCTTCTTCACCTGCAGTGTGGGATAATGGCCCATTGCTCCCCAGCTGGTGTTTCTGGGCTAGAAGCCACAGGAGCACCTCTAACCTGCAGAGTCCCCGCCACCTGAGACAGAGGCCAGGGTGAGGTCCTACTGACCATCACCTACTGTCCTCTGTGAGTGGGGCAACAAGATGGACCACCCAGGAGGACTAGGGCAGGAGGGTCCCAGGAGCCAGGGTGGCTCTGGTGGCTTGGAGTAGAGAGGAGGTCACCTGGACTCAGAGTGCTGCCTCCCCAGAAGAGAAGTGAGTCACTACAGGCTAAGTAGAACTGCTAGGGTTGGGCTGGCCCTGGTGGAGACTTTGGCCAATCAGGAGTGCATCTGTGTTTGTCATCAAGATCTTCACAGGAAATAAATATAAGGTGTTTTAGAAGATTGTGTTCACCCAGATATGGCAAGTGCAGTGGAGTTCTGATTCCTCATCTCTCAACACACATGAGTTTCTGCAGCCACTGGAGGAGACTCCAGACTCCCCACAGAGAAGGGACACTATACACACACCTGTCTGTACACCGAAGGCCTGCAGTCCCCTCACCAGAGCCCCATGAGTCCCAGCCCTGGCTACAAACCGGGCAGATGGGGTTAGTATGAATGCCACATCCACAGGCAGATGTTCATGTCCACTGTACAGATGCCTTCTCATGATGACCCATTTTAAGTGGGGCTACTCGCGCCCTGTGCAAATCTGTGGATGACTACTAACTATTCAGAAGTGACGCACTGCACCTTGACTGGAAGGCTACGCGAAGACGGACATGCGTGCTGCCCTTCTCTGCCACCTCTGTCCTTCAGAAGAATCGTCTGAGGCCAAGACACTGAGGCCTCTGCAATTGTGGCTAAGTTTTGATGAGGAATGGACTTTAGATCAATCCTTTCACCACTTCAAGAGCTATTTCTTTTGCTTTTTTCACACATGTTTAATTTCACCCATATTTCTTATTTTCCACACATATTTAATTCACGTTGGCAATATCCCACTTAACCACTGTGTGCAGTTTGCATTTATGGTGTTTCTGTACAAATAAGAAAAAGATGAAGTCTCCAGACCTTAACTTGTGAAGAAGGTACATCATGAAGGGAGGAGACATACTACTGCTTCCTCCTCCAGGCAGGACTGTGGAGACTGGGCTGCCTGCCTGCCTCCCAGCTTGGCACCCACAGCAGGAGTGTAGCATCAGTACTGTGACAACGTGGAACCAAGGGACACCCACTCCAGCTCCCAAGGACCACCCAGAGTGGAACCTCTAGGAATCATCTTGAAACTTGCCATGGTCTTGTGTTGAGACAGAGACAGAGGTTCTGCTATTTCACAGAAAGGCCCGGGGTGCCATCTTGACTCCCAAGATGTCCAGGGAACTCTGGGGTACAAGAAGTGTTCCTCATCCTGTATCTTAAAAACTGACACCGTCAATGGAAATGTGACTCCAGTTCCTTCACATATAAATCAAAGAATTTACTTGCTAGATTTAAGAAACGTTAAAAATTCTGAACAGAGAAGAGGATGTGTACAGACCAATAAGGGCAGAAATGAGCAAGATCCAACTCTGCTGCATGCATCGGAATGTCCCCAAGACGAGTAAAACCAGCAGGGAGCTGAGGCAGGGGGCGGGGAAGAAGCTCGAGGGCGCGCGCAGGGCGAGCATTACCCATGGGCACCAGTAATGAAAAGAAAGCAGGAACACAACCTTCTGGACAACCGCAACTGCAGTATAAACAAAGAGGTAATTGTGCTTCCCTGGAAAAGAGGTGGTCAACATTTAGGAAATTAGCAGGCCCAGGAATAAGTCAGGTCCGAGCGTTTATATAACACTTGTTGTCAGCCTCAATAGTGGTCTCTCTGTGAACGATGATGGAACCCCCACCACTGTGTATCTCTCCAGCTCATTTCAAAACATCAAGTAGAAGGAAAGCGACAACAACATAAACTCTTTGAAATTGGGTTCATAACTGTGTCCATAAAAATGAAGTTACCAAAACACCTTTTCTCCCAGTGTGCTGTTGTTTCTAATGAGGTAGCAAAGCCACCAAGATTGAAGAGGCATTTATAGAGGCATCCTAAACCAGCTCCCCAAAAACATGCCACAGACATGTTTTTGTTTTCTTTGCAGTATTTTCATCAAAAAGGAACACACATTACAAAGTAGACTCACGGTCCCAAAATATGGCAGGCTCCACCATGTTAGAGAAAACTTCATCTTACCCCTTATAAAAGAATTTTCCAGCATGGGATGGAAAATAATGGAAATAAAGTAGCTTGTTGCTTTTCCACTGAGCAATGGTGGAAGAGGAGTTGATGAGACAGTAAACAAGGTCGAAAAGTTACTCAGGTAACGAGTTGTAGCAGGCAAACTTTTATGACAAATAGATGAAAACATCCCGTATGATGAGGAAGGCCAATTGAGTATACTTGAAAGCTTTGCAGGGGAGGTGAAAATGTTCTCCCCGTAACTACTGATGTTAATAGATGAAACCTCAAAAGTGCTGAGCAGGAAAACAAGCTCAGCTCCACTACCATTGTCAGTACCATAGGCAATGGGATCAGCCATGCCTGATCGACAGAAAGGCTTTATCAATAATTTAACGTATCACCAGTTTTTGGTGGTTCCTTCAATCTGTCGTCAACAAACTGCAGGCAAGAATCCTAGTGAAACACTCCACAAATCAGTAATCTTCTTAGCCAAGTTAAAATTAAGACTAATTATTTGACAGATTATTTAGAAATCTATGAAATGACAGACATTACAAACTGCATCTAATATAATAAATTATCTTTCATGTCAGTGAGGTGGCTCTCAGGAAGAAAGTGCTCAGAAACGTTGCACTTACTATTTGACACCCTTGTTGGATTATTCCACTTAATCACTGACAGAGTAGTGATAAGTTCAGGGACAAAATTAAAATATGGAATATCAGTGTACATTTTATAGCATAATGAAGTAATCCTTGATACGACATCAGTCTCATTTCATGAAAGGAATTTTATGGCACTCTCAAGAAATTTGGTATTTCCAAAACATAATTTTGTCACTGAGTATTTACTCACCCTGCTCTTTTCTTCACCTGTTGGCCAAGGTGTAGTGTCCCACTGACTTGGAAATGTCCTCCCTCACACAGGTGCCACCCAAAGAACATTTGTGGGGCTCTGAGTGACTTAGCCTGTGTGGGATGTGCTCATTTGAAATGGAAACAGGGGTCTGGCCAGCTGGGATTGCAGAAATAGCTGAAGGTAAGGAGAAAGGACAGGGGCCAATCAGTGTCACCACAAATTTATAATTTCAAACATACTGCTTTAAAGAAGAAGCTAAATTCCTTATTGAAAGCTGCCCCGCTTCATTCCTAGTGGGAAAGATGTTCACGGCTTTGTCTCATTTCTAGTGAAGATAGTCACTACAAACGCTTGGTGGTGATCACTATGAAGAAGCCTAAAAACACAGACAAGATAAGATGCACTTCTAAGGGCTGGCAGTATAGCCCAGCTGACTAAACACTTGCTTAGGTAAGTGCAGGAGCCAGGGTTCGATCCCTGGCACTGCATGCTGCACCAGGCCTGCTGGGCCTGTGATGGAGTCTGGGCCTGGTGACACACATCTGTAATCCCAGCACTAGGGAGGCAGAAATCAGGAGGATCACTGTGAGTGAGGATCACTACAAATCTGAGCTGCGTGGTAAGACCCTGAAGAAAAAAAGAAAACATGCACTTCTAAAAATTTCAACCAACTACTAGCAACTTAATGGAATTAATGAAACAAATATAGTCATGTTGCATTTTAAAGATTTTTCCCAAAATATTTCATTTCACGTGTGCCACGGCTTCAAGATGCATATAATCATTGTATTCTATACACATGCACAAACACAAAAATATTTCACATGATTATCATTTTATATGTGCATGGTGTGCATATCGTAGCTCAATGATGCGACATTTATGCTACAGAATCGATGCATTTTATTTTGCTTGAGTTGTGAAGTCATTTCCTGAGCAACGTTCCCCCAGTCTGTGCCTTTTCTAAGGCATTAGAATCGCAGTAGCTCTCTGGACTCAGCTGTACCTGATCACAGCGTCTCCACCGTAACCACCGCAGCCTTTCCCACAGGGGAGCTCTGGTTGCTTCTCTGCATGGAATTTCCTGGAGTCCTCTGACCAAGAACAGTGCAGTAGGCCAGGCCCGGGCACCCTCAGGGCCAGGAGTGTGTCTGGCCTCTTTTGATATCAGCTGCAGATGAACCAGCAGCACTCTAGCTGGGGTGAGGCCACTTCTGTCTGGAACACTGCACAAGCCCCCGCCATCTGCTCAAATCACAGGTCCCCCAGGCCGCACGCACGCTGCTCAGGGCGGGCCTGGGGACTGGTCCACAATGAACCACTCTGTGCAGTGGTGGCTCTGGAGCTTCTTCTTCCCTTTCCCGAGGCTTCAGGGCTGGTTCCCATGCCTGGACCCTGGCTGCTCTGGAATAGCAATTTCTGGGCACAGGGCACGTACCCTTGGGCACCCCCCCCCCCCGGGCCTGCCTTCAAGCAGTGCTGGGCCTGCTTCGAGAGTAATGTGTGGGGTTCATAGCCGCGTTTCATTTGCCCTTCCTTGGTTAATATTATTGCCACTCATCTTTCACTCTCTGAATAGTGTAAGCCCCCTCAGCTGAGCATTAGCTTTCTGTACATAGTCACTAGCATTGGAAGAAATTGAAAAAGCAGTGGGCTGTCCATTCTTCCTGTCTTCCAGTCGCTGCTTCCCGTGCTCTACGTCAGTCCTGAGGACCTGGTCTCTCAGTGGTCCCCCCTCAGATAGTAGAGCACCTGCCCATTTCCTGCACTGTGTTGGTGGTGAACAGCTCTCTTAGCTTTAGGCTTTATTTCATGCACATTTGGGGGATACTTTTGCTCATTTAAAATTCTTGATTAGCAGAGATTTTTCTTCCAGTATTTAAAACTCACTGCTACTCGCCTCTTAGCCTGTGCTCCTTCTGTTGATGCCAACAGTAATTTTTATCTCTGCCCTTGACATTGCTTTGATACTCTCCCTGCCCCAGACCACTACGGAAAACTTTCTCACTGTTTTGCAGAAATTTTATTATCGTGTGCCTCGTGTAGTTTTCTATCTGCTCTGTTGGAGGTTCACTTGATTCCTTGGCTTGATCCACTTGAGTCCTGTGGAGTTAGTAAGAGTTACTGGGCTATGCCTTGAATAACCAGTTTAACTCCGCACATAAGTTATGACTCTGCCGGGGTCGCTACTGACTGGCCCAGCTGACTGCAGAGGTCTTTCAGTGAAGAACGGGCTGGACCCAAACGCTATACGCTGCAGTAAGTGCTCAGCCTCCCAATCCTAGGGATTTATTCTTTCCCCATTAGTGGTTTTCTTTCAGCTCATGAAATCCAGGATTCAGTAGGCGATTTCTGGAGATTTCCTTTCCCTTCCCCTTTGCTCAGACTCTGTAACATGCGGACTCTAGCTCCCATAGTCTCTGTAGACTCAGGTCTTGGGGCTGCAGCTCCTGGGAAGGTCATGTTTTGTCCCTTCTCCCTGTGTACTGGCCCCAGACATGGCCAAGAATGAAGTTCAGATCAGTCACACACAGCTTGCTGCTGCCTTCACCAGGGTCCACCTCTGACCCTGGTCTTGCAGACATCTCGAGACATTTGCTTCATGAGGTTCATACAAATGTGTGCTGCTCCCTGCACTTCCAAGCCAGCTCTTCAGTCATTACTACAAGTCTGAGCAGCCTATTAATTTTGATCTTTCTCAAAATCCAATTTAATATACCCCCAGAACCACACCATAAAATAGTTTTCCACAGCCTCCCATAGATATTCCTTATTTTTTTCTAATCCACCTTCTGCTTCCCACCACCTGCCAAAATATTTGTCCTTCGAAGCTTAATAAATACCAGAAACTGAAAGTATTTCCCAACATGTAGCAGGATGTTAAAACAGAAGGTGTGTTCTCCAAGCTCCCCCATCGTCATGCTGCCTGGGGTCCTCTGGAGAAGCTGCTTTGCCTGCCCTCGGAGCCACCCATCGCTCCCTGCTGGCTCTTGTGTCCACGCTGCCCCACACCTTCTGCAGTTGTGTGTGATGTGTCACCCAAGCTTGGTTAAGGCTGTCCTTTCCCTTTATGACATGTAAAGCAGTCTGGCTTTTTTGTGGGGTCATTGTACTTCTGAGAACTGTCTGTTCACCCCAGTTGCCCATTTTTTTGATGAGGTCATTTTTGGGGGTCCTCTAATTTTTGAGTTCTTCATGCATTCTAGATATTACTTTTTGTCTGAGAGACAGCAGGCTGTCTCTTCCCTCTGTTGACTGTTTCCTTTGCTATGCAAAAACTTTTCCATCTGATGGGAACTCAAGTGATTATCCTTTGTATTCCTTCTTATGCCACTGGGGTTCTTGCAGAACTCCATGCCTGTGCCTATGGCTTTTCGAGTTTCACCTGTTTTGTCTTGCAGCCAATTGAGTGTTTCTGCTAAGACAGTTAGACCTCTGCTGTACTGTGCCACTAGCTTTGTGCACAGTAACAACTGGAGGTCTAAAGGCCTTCAACACCACCCTGGGTACAAGGTGCGGAATGGGGCCAAGTCACAGTCATGTAATCTCCGGACACCTCTGCTCAGAGCATCCTGCAACAGGAGAAGAGGCTTCTGGAGGATGACTCTCAGAACCAGTAGAGACACCTAAAGGGAGCAAACACCACACGAGGAATGGGAATGGATGCCGTGGCTTCTTTTAATCTTCTGGATACCTCACAACATTTTGCAGCTAGTTACCTGTGAGGAAAGGAATTTTAAACAATAGAGAAAGCTCCAGGATGCCTCCCTGGGAGTCTTAGTCCATGCCCTAGGTTGACTGTGACAATAGCTCATGCCCTTTTATATACTCAAAGTCTGGACAGTGGCAAGAGGAAGTCCCATCCCCAGACCCCAGCTGAGGTGACACACAGAGGCTGGAGAGTGGAGGAGAATTTGCACTGGTCAGATGACCAAGAGCCCTGAAATTGTGCGGACAGCACAGGACTCTGGCTCGCACCACAGAATCCATAAGTCTGCTCCCACTGCTTGTGACAATAATGACCCAAAGATGAAAATAGCCAGAGCATGAAACAGCCCCACTGCTCCTCTCGGCATACTTATTTGCTTAAGCCAGAATATCCCATCAGTCAGAATTCCTGGCAGGGCTTAAAATGGTCAAAGTCACTCAGTGTGCTGCACTCTGTTTGGACAAGGCCCTGGGCTCTTCCCCTAAGTGGAGCATGATTTTTGTTTTCATACTTTCTCATCTAAATTATACCTTTCCTCCAGTTGATGTCTCCTGTTTTAGCTATGATAGCCAGACATGAGACCTCTCCCAAACTAGGAGGTGGAAGAGACTTGCTCAGAAGTTTTACTTCATCTGAAACTAGATAAATAAAAATTCAGCAATGAACATGAAAGAGGTGACCAGCATTCTGCAAGAAGAAGGCTCAACACAAATGCCATTTGGCAATAGAGATATTTCATCTAACAGGCCTCACACTGGGGCAGTGGTGTGGCTTTGAATTAATTCAGTTGTGGAAGATTAAGATTATGATAGAAGTATAAGAATGATTACATGAGAAGTGCTAGGGAATAATATCTAACATTTTGTGACATCCTTTCTGGGCCAATTTGAAAGAAACAGTCAATAGAATTTTTTAATTAATGTCAAATCAAAACAGAAATGTGTGACATTCAAAATGTGGACTATCTGTGGATTTTTAGTACTCTCAATAAAGGATTATAGCTTTCATGAATAAAGTTCTTTGTCATGAATTTATACCATAACATTATAATAAAACTATCTAATGTTTCTTGAGCACTTATGATGAGCTAAGTAAGTACTTTCACTGACTTTTCTCAATTAATTTTCATCATCTTCATGTTAAACACTCTAGTTGAAACACAGAACACAGGGGCCAGGGATATAGCTCAGTAGGATAAGCACTTGTCTCCCAAGAGCAAGGTCCTAAGTTCGATCCCCAGTGCAGCAAAATCAATCAATCAATCAATTAGAACACAGAAACTGAGCCTTAAACAGGTGAAATACAAGAGACAATCAAAAGTATGGTTCATGTTTCATTAAATTAAAAACTTCAGGAAAAGACACATTGCCAAGAGCAGGTCAGTGTACTTGAGCAGATTCGTGACACCGCATTTTTGTTAAAACATTTTTTAAAAAACTAATCATCCGCAACATTTTGCCACACCCTATTGATCAGTGATTTCCAGCAACGTCTGTAAAGCAGAACCCTAACTGCGCACTCACCTGCCTCCTCCGCTGGACCTGACAGTGAGACTCCTGGCTCTTCCCCAAGTCAAAAGGACCGTGAAAGGGAACTGTTTTGAATTCAGCACATAGAGGCAGCCTGACAGTGCAACTAAAGGCCCACAAAAGAGGGCTCCAGAAGTGCTCCAGAAGCTGACAGGAGCGACAGGATAAGTGCATCAGGCCCAAGGGCAAGGGCTCTGAGGAAGATTGGTGGCAGTGTCTTCTACCTTAATAAATGTTTACACACACAGCATTCCCCATGTTTCTGCTCGTGCTGCGCACCATGCC